>JAJIBD010007182.1:0-117820 GCA_021461705.1 Cryptotis parvus | reverse complement strand
CTCTCTTCAGAACTCCACCCAGCCGACCAGCCCATCACAGCCCGGATCATCGACACCCACCCTGCCGCAGTTTCTTCCTCAATCCGGCCCAGGCATGCTGGTCCAGAGACTCTTAGACATGGGGCAGAGCGGTTCCTTGCTCTCCCTGTGCCCAGCCGTTCATGAGGCAGTCGGGAGGCATGGTGGGTTCTAGCCTTGGCCCACCACCCCGGCAGAACCTCACAAAAACATCTCAGAAGCAAAAATTTACCAAACATTTACCTTGGTTTTGTTACAAGAAAGCAACTACTGGTTTTTATTATGTTCTTTATTCTCTTCTACAGGTTCCAAATTCTCTATCATGAACACACATTTTTTAATATCAAAAGATGAACAAACTGGCAATTTAAAAAAATCCCTCAAAAAATACAGAAGGAAAAATCCCACCCATCTTTAAGACGGAGATCCACATCAAATGCCGCCTCCTACAAGAAGTTCTCCTGGATTCCTGGTAAGGAATAAGGGCTCCCTGGAGCTTCTGGAGTTCTTGTCTCTGATGCACCTCACATGTTAGGCTAAGCAATCCCAAGGGAGTGACCAGGTCTATTGGTCCCAATTTGTGTCCAACAGAATGAACTGTGATAACTCAAGGCTGCAGGGAGGTGCTCACTTCAGGTCCTGACACAAGACAGTGTCCAGAAACACCAGCCCCCTGGTGGAGCTCTGAGCACTGACACAGGGGACACAGCTTAAGGACAGCTGGACTTGTCCACCTGAGTAAGGAACAGGCACAGGTCTGCCCAGAGGGTCACGGCGGAAACCAGGCAGCTCCTGGGAGCCGCCCACCCAAAAAGCAGTGCTAGGACTGTGGGCCATGGGGCAGGGAGAGGAAGGGCTGGCCCCTGGGGCCCGTGGGCCCCACCCTATGAGCAGAGAGCAGCCATGCACCCTGGCAGGGCAACAGGAGAAAGGTGGCCCCAGGGGCTCCAGGCCCATGTGAGGCCCGTGGAAGTCGGGCTGCCGGGTCCAGCCCTGTGGCTCTGAGGTCCAGGTGGTGGCTAGATGCGGCCCGATGATGTGCTGCCCGAGCTGATGGGCAGCCTGGCGCTGTCCGAGCTGCCCTTGAGAGAGGAGGAGCTGGCCCGGGGCCTGCAGCCTCATGGACCAATACCAGAGGGAAGATCAGGAAGCCTGTGGACAAAGAGCAGGCTCAGATCAACACACACATGTGTACACACATGTATACACACAGGCACACACATGCATGCCATGTGTACAGCGCACACATGTGCACGCACATGCATACATCACACATGCGTGTGCACATAAATACACATCACCCACACATGCATACATTCACACATGCTTGTACACATAAATACACATCACCCACATGCATACATTCACACATGCGTGCACATAAATACATCACCCACACATGCATACATTCACACATGCGTGTGCACATAAATACACATCACCCACACATGCATACATTCACACATGTGTGTGCACATAAATACACATCACCCACACATGCATACATTCACACATGCGTGTACACATAAATACACATCACCCACGCACATGAGACCCGTGAGCCACTGCCCCACACTTGCCTTCCCCCACCTTACTCTCCTATCCACTACAGGGGATCAGGCCTAGTCTTTAAATGCACACATTCGTCACAGGCAAGCAGACGTCCACACTAGCCCTGAGACCCGGTTGGGGAGGCAGACACAGCAGCTCACAGACCCCTAGATTGAGCCGTGCTGACCAAGTCCTCCTCCTCCCTGCACAGCCAAGAGCAGAGTGGGTGGGGGGGTGTCTGTCCAAGGTGGGGGTGCAGAGGGAATCATGAACCAGCCCCCACCCCCATTCCTCCCGGGCCACAGCTGTTGCACCAGAGTTGAGCTTCGGGCACGCAGTGGCACTCACGAAAGGGGACACCCGTTACTTTTTTTTTTTTTTGCTTTTTTGGGTCATACCTGGCAATATTTAGGGATTACTCCTTGCTCTGCACTCAGGAATTACTCCTGGCAGTGCTCGGGGACCATATGGGATGCCGGGGATCGAACCTGGGTTGGCCGCATGCAAGGCAAACACCCTACCCGCTGTGCTATTGCTCTGGCCCCCGCCGCTTACTTTTGTTGGGGTATTTAGGCCACACCTGCCTGCGCTCAGAGGTTTATCCTGGCTCTGGCTCAGGGACAGCTCCGGTGGGGCACCATATGGGGTGCTGGGGATCGGAACCGGGTTGACTTCATGCAAAGCAAGCGCCCTCCCCGTTCTCTCACTCTGGCCTGGGCTGTCCCAATTTATGCATGGGGAGACTGAGGCCAGGCTGCAGCCAACGGCTCTCCAGCACCGCCGCTCCACCTACCTTGGAAGGAGGTGATGATGCTGAAGGTGTAGAGCACCGCCAGCTGGAAGGTGCCGGAAGCGAAGGAGAAAAGACCAAGGCCCAGGGCAGGCCCAGGACCAGGCTGAGGCCCAGGAGCGTCAGCACGTGAGGCCACTTCTGGGCGTGGGAGCGCAGCCAGCACAATCTGCAGCACCATGGTGCCCAGCATGGCCGTGTTGAACAGGAACACCAGGCTGAAGAGGCCCAGGTTGGTGATGTGGCTGACCAGGAGTCACGGATCCAGCACCTGCAGGCGAGGGCACCGGCTCAGCGCATCTGGGTGGCGGGTGCACCTGAGCGAGCTGGCGTCTAGGTCAGCTGCCTTGAACAGCTGCTCAGAAACAGCAGGTTGGAAACACCAGCTCAGAAACACCAGGTCAGACACACCAGCTCAGACACACCAGGTCAGAAACACCAGGTCAGAAACACCAGCTCAGAAACACCAACCGAGAAACGCCGAAGCTCAGACACACCAGCTCAGAAACACCAACTGAGCTTCTTTCTCATTATCTCTCTCTCTCTGCAGTGAGATCAGAGCCTGATGAGGAGCCACTGAGAGTTCACTTGAACAATTCCTCATCTCCAGGCAGTGCTGGGGGATCCAGTGGGTTTCCAGGGATCAAACATAGGCCAACTGCATGCAAAGCAAGTGCCTTCCCCACTGTGCTAGGCCTGCGCTCTCTCTCTCTCTCTCTCTCTCTCTCTCTCTCTCTCTCTCTCTCTCTCTGTCTCTTTCTGTCTCTGTTTCTCTTTATCTCTCTCTTTCTCTCTTTCTCTCTCCCTCTCTCCATTCACGTCTTGATCTCTCCCTCTCGTGACACCTTCAGGCTCACAGCTCCCACTGGCATAGAACACGGGGGCTGCTTGCCTCTGCATTTGGTGTGGGCGTGCTGGTGATGCTCAGGGCTTACTCCTGGCTCTGCACTCAGGGCTCACTCCTGATGGTGCTCGGGGACCCTATGGGATGTCGGGGTTGGCTGAGTGCAAGGCAAACGCCCTCCTCACTGTACTGTCGCTCATGTCTGCAATTTTCCCCTTGATTACTCACTATTTATAACCAGAGACTGGTTTTCTTAATGATACGGTTGACTAATGTAAAGAAACATTTAAGAGAACATGGTGGGTGATTTGTAATTATTTAGTAAGTGTCGCAGATAGGCCAGAGGTGAAGCAATATTCACCAGCTCAGATAAGTTCACGATTTCATGAACAGTTCATGAGCCAGAGGCCATGCAAATGACTCCTTCCCAGCTAGACAAGGGAGCCTGGGTCAAGCCTGGGTTCAGCCAGAGCAAATGGGGGGCTGGAGAGGGGGTAAAGCTCATCCGCCCCCCCGCCCAGCTGTGCCCCTCTGGGCTTCAGTCAGAGCACAGGGCCAAAGGAACATGCTGGAGGCTTCTCTGCTCCCTCATTCTCTCTCACCGGTAGGGAATGAGATCCAGCAGGGGCGGGGGCTCTGCAAGACCACAGGGGGCAGACCCAGGCTGACCCTCAGCCCAGTGCCTGGACACTGCCAGGCCCAAACCTCCAGCAGCGTTGGACCTGGGGCTTAACTGGCCCATGCAGCTGGGCCCCAGGCTGTTCTCTGGGCTCTGCCCGGGCCGCCCTCCCCGCTCTGCCACTCACATGGACGGGTAGGTGACGCTCTGGGGGCCCGGTGCACAGCCAGGATGATGGCGCCATAGTTGTTCATGTCCACCAATGCCACCAAGGTCACCAGCGAGAGGGGAAGCCTGCAGAGAACATGGCAGTGGATATTTCCGCGGTGGGGGGGCATCTCTGATGACTTCCACCCCTGCCCCCGCCATCCCCGAACCCTCTCATCTAGGGAGCAGAGGGGTCACAGGAGAAGTGGAGGAGAACGGACCGGTGGGAATGGGACACTTCCAGGAGGGTCTCAGGACAGGAGCTTGGCCTCATCCCTGTGTCGGGAGGGAGGCTCCCTGGGTGCTGAAAACCTGGGACTGTCCCAGAATCATATGCTGTGAGACCCAGGACCTCCAGCATGCCCTGCGGTGCAGGGTGGACCAGGTAGGGTGGCCCAAGAATAAAGGCTGCCTGAGGCATCAGATGCCCTTGAGCAGTGCACAACCTGCACATCCAGACCTGGCGGCTGTGCCCAAGCAGCCACATAGAGAGGGGGGGTATCTCCAGAGACAGGGCTCACCACTCACTTCCTACAGGGGTCCTGACCCTACCTCCAGTAGGGAGCCCTGGGAGGTGGGTGGCACAGTGAGGGCATGGTCAGGCAGGCAGAGAGGCAGCACCAAAAGCCGTGTCTGGGGCTTCTCCCGCACTCACCCCAGCCCACAATGCTCAGCTTGGAGGTAGCACCAGGGACATAGGTGCCGAAGACTTCCACCACGAGCCGGTACAGGTTGGGAGCCCTCAAGGCCCATCCAGGTGAGGCAGGCAAGCAGGGAGAAGTGCAGGAAGATGGCGCTGGCCTGGCAGCCTGCCTCCGAGCCGGCCAGGGCCACCGGCTCACTGAGCAGAAAGCTCACGTCCAGCAGGAAGACAGCCAGCAACAGGTTCATGTGCACCTTGATGGTATAGTCCCCCCCCTTCCGCCTGCAAGGGCAAGCAAGTTGGGGTCACAGTGTCATCCTGATGTGCCCACCCTTCCTCCCCCCAGGCAGCCTTCCCTGATTAAACATACACACATTCCCTATTTTATTCTTGGGGCTGCTGGCATGCCATTCCCCTGTCTGTCCGTCCTGTGCTCTTGGAGCCTGGGCACTACGTGTGCACTCAGCAGCCACCTTCCCTGACAGTGAAGAGGACAGATTCGCTGCCATCCCTCACCCCAACCCCACCGCAAGCACCTTCGGTCAGAAGGAAAGATGCACTGGCAGCCACGTGGAGAAACCACTCAGCCCTGCCCCAGCGTGACCAGCTGCACGCGGGGCATCTATCAGCTTGGGGTGCAGGTCTGTGGCACCCAGCAAGCCCCAAACAGGCTTCTGGAAGGGTCCAACAGCCAGGAACCCCCTCATCTTACACCACCACCCCCAATGGCCCCTCCCCACTGCCTGACTGACCCCAACTCCCTGACCACCCCATACCCCCAACACACCTGCACCTGGCACCCGTCATTGCCTGTCCAAGGACTGTAGCAATCCCCAAAAAGGGCAGTGTCCAGGGTGGCTCTCTGGCTGTGGGGTCCTAGCTGGGGACCCAGGAAGGGAGAAATCCCCCACCCCCTTACAGATCATACCTGGAGCAGAAGTAGGTGGCGATGGTGAAGACACAGGCCAAGGCGGACACCACGCAGCCCACGTGGGACAGCAGGGACAGGTAGTGCCTATGCACAGCGTCCACGTCTGCTGAGGGGACCTGCAGGGCAGAGGCCGGGGCCGCAGGGGTTCAGTGCAGGGGTCAGGGCCCCCCAAGGTCAAGGCAGGGCCCGCCTGACTGCGCCCCTGACCCCGCATGGAGCAGAAGCTGCATCTCCCATTTCCCAGAGGGTTCTGTGGCAGGGAAACCTCCGGCGCATCTGTCCTTCAAGGGACGCCCACACCAGGGGGCTTCCGGCCTGGCTGGAGCCCTGTGGAGAGCTGGGGGGCACCTGGGGTCCTCGGATACTGGCAGCATTAACCAAGGTGCAAAACCTCCAAAAATGCCAGTAAGCCGGGTCTCTGCCCCCTGGAGGGTCTCTGCCCCCTGGAGGGTCTCTGCCCCCTGGAGGGTCTCTGCCCCCCTGGAGGGTCTCTGCCCCTGGAGGGTCTCTGCCCCCTGGAGGGTCTCTGACCCCTGAGGGTCTCTGCCCCCTGAGGGTCTCTGCCCCCTGAGGGTCTCTGCCCCCTGGAGGGTCTCTGCCCCCTGAGGGTCTCTGCCCCCTGGAGGGTCTCTGCCCCCTGAGGGTCTCTGCCCCCTGGAGGGTCTCTGCCCCTGAGGGTCTCTGCCCCCTGGAGGGTCTCTGCCCCCTGAGGGTCTCTGCCCCCTGGGGGGTCTCTGCCCCCTGAGGGTCTCTGCCCCTGGAGGGTCTCTGCCCCCTGGAGGGTCTCTGCCCCCTGAGGGTCGCCACACCCACCCTCATCTCTGAGGCCCTGGAACCCAGAGTGCAGGGAATCCGCCCCAGCCTCGCCCACTGCAATAGTCAGGAAGAGCCTCTTCTGATGAGCTGTGTGACCCGCGCCGCTTCCCTCAACCTCTCTGGAACCTCCTCGTCAGTGTCCACACACGAGACCTGAGGGGCCCCAGGGGCAGTTCATGGGGAATCGCGGGGGCCACTCACCATCAGCAAAGCGAAGTAGGTCAGGTGTGTGCAGAGGCAGGGCGCGTCTCCCGGCGCACAGTCTCACAGCCGGCATCGCTCCAGCTGCCTCGGCTGCTCACTGACGGCGGCGGAGCACGGGTTAGGCCCAGGGTCCGGGCCCACAGTCACCACCCCGCACTCGCAGATCTCCCAGCAGCCATTGCTCTCCTCCAGGAAGCCCACCTGGCTTCACCCCACCTTCCGGGATGCCCTTTCTCTTCTAGGTTCCGGGCCCAACCTGGAGACGCCTCACACTCACCTGTCGGGTCCTCGACCCAGAAGACACACTGAGAGGTCGTGTTCTTCTGCAAGGACAAGAAAGGAGAAGGGGGTTCCTCGACTGTCCCCCCACGATCGTCCGGGCTGAGGAAGTAGCTCCAGATCAGTCGCCACTCAGTGTGGCCTGCCAAGGCAGGTGACTGAGCGGGGTGGGGGGAGGCGGGACCCCCAGGCGCCCTCACTCACCGGCTGAGGCAGGTGCTGGAAGGTGAGCACCACGGGCTCCACGAGGTTGGCCACCCTGGTGTCCTGCACCACGATGCCCAGCACCTTCTCCCCAGGACCTGGCTGGAATTCTTGTCCTGGACATGCGGGTGGGGCGGAGAGCAGGGAGGGGACTCAGGGCTGGGAAGAGAAGCCCAGATGGTGGGGGGGCTCCCGGCTGCTCCCCCTCTGCAAACGTCCCGTCTCAGGCAGCACCTGCCCTGGAGTCAGAACAGCGTCTCTGCCAGCTCCCTCAGGGCCCCGTCAACATTCCCAGCTGTCCGGGCCCGTGCAAGGCTGTTTCCAGCTCTCAGAGCTCCTCTGCCATCTGGCTGTGAATTCCTGCTTCACTGCAATGCCCTGAGCGCAGGGGGCTGGCTTGGGCCTCCTCCATCCCTGACCAGTCCCCACCCAGGGAAGTCTCTCCGGCGGGGACCCACCTGGAACAGGGCTTGGCTGCTGAAGTCCACCAGCAGAAGCCTCTTGGCAGGCGCCCCGCTCCGGCCTTTGGTCCTCTGGAAGATGGCGCGGGGCAGCCCGCAGTACTCCTGGATCTCGCTCTGCTCCTCCTGCAAACGAGTCCTTTCAGGCTCAGCCAGGGATGCGCCACCCCCCACCCCGCCTGCCACCACCCGGCCATGCAGATGGACATGGAAACCTCGCTAGACACTGACGGCCAGAGCACACCCTTCCAGGGCACCATGCCTGACTCCAGACAGCTCCTCCCTCTCCTCTCCCTGCCCAGACAGGCCAGGAGACCGGGGGCAGTGGGAGGTTTCCCATGACTGACGTCAGCTCTGCCCCAGCATCCTGGCTGGGTGGGTCATGAGGGCAAGAGCAGGTTTGTGCAAGGGGCAGCCCTAAGGCTGGGGTCACAGGACATTTGGGTGCTGGTCTCTGCTCACACAGAGCATGACACCCCCCCACCCCCAACCCTTAGGGCACCTTGAAGCCAGCCCCTGCCTGACTCTGGAGAAAGCTGTGTTGGGGGGCCGCAGCCTGACCCGAGGATCTCTGTCCAGCCCCGCCTCCAGCCTGACCTCCTGCGGGGCTCTGATGTGCAGGTCCTGCAGTTTGGCCGCCCCAGCTTCCACACTGTTGCGTTCACCCGGTCCTCCTCAAAGGACACTGAGTCTCCCGTGAACTCCACTGAGGTCAGCTTGGACTCCAGGTCCTGCAGCTGCCTGGGGTGGAAAGGGTGGATGACAGCTGTGCGCGGGGACCAGGCGGCTGGGAGGGGGCGGGAACCGACGGGACGAGCTGGAGGATCCTGGGGACCCCACGGTCCCCTTACCTCCCCAGTTCTGCCCAGAGTGCAGGAGTCAGCGGGGCCGTGGCCTCCAGGTCCCGCCAGCCATGACACTCACTGGCCAATTGGCGCAGGCGGGAGCTTCCGGGCGCCCTTCCCAGACTGCTTCAGGAGCCGGCTCAGCCTCTGAAGGTCCTGTTTCAGCTCACACATGTCCACCGAGGCATTGTAGGAGACGTTCTGGGGAGGGTCTGGGAAGACAGACAGACAGACCCCTAGGGACGCGTGCCCAGGTTCCTGTAGGACGCCTAGGAACCCTCTCCTCTGAATGCATCAGGCCAGGCCCCAGCAGAGACAGGGCAGCCTGAGGGAGTCACCAGGGGTCCCAGCTCCCAGACGGGTGGGTCACACCCACCAAGGGCCCTCAGGCGTCCTCCTCCAGGCCCTTTGCAGGGACGAGAGGTTCAAGGGAGAGGCGCCCCTCAGTGTGGCCCCATAACTGACTCCAGCCCCCAAGGGTCAGAGGAAGTGGCTGACGGCAAAGCAGGTGACCCAGGGCAGCCACACCTGGTTCCCGAGACCCTGCCACCAGGGACTCTTCCAGAAAATCTCAGGCAGCGCAGCCAGGATCACTGTGTCCAGGGGCGGGATTCGTGGCTGTGTCTGGGCCCCCCGGTAGGGGCAGAATTCTAGCCCGAGGTGGAGCTGCCCAGGTGGCCCTGCTTCTCCCTGGCCCCCTTCCCCCCAACACACACACACACACACACACACACACACACACACACACACACACACACACACACACACAGAGTGTTTCCATGGCCTGCCTAAAGGGAAGGAATCAGCATCAGGATGTCCTGGCCAGTCACCCCATGAACACTCAGCCCCTCCCGGCCCCGGCCTGCTCCCACCCCACCCCCACCCATCACACCTGGACAGGCCCCTCTCTGCCCCAGTGTCCGGCTCCCACCATGCTCTGACCTTTGACTTATTCTCTGCACCCCACCCCCACCCCCCCACCTCGGGCCTAGAGTCCCCATCTCCGCTTTCTTTCTGAGGTCCTTCTCAGGGCCTGTCTGTTCCCCTGAGGAGAGGGTCAGCGTGTAGGACAGCTGGGACCAGCAGGACATCCCTCAGGCCTCTGCTCCTGCCCCCGCCTTGGCCACTGCCCCACTTTGGGCCATCAGCTCCTTCCCTTTGCACCTGGCGGTCCTTTCCCGTCTTCCATGCCTCCCTGCCCACAGATTGCTGAGGCGTGCACCCCATTCAGTGTGTGTGGCTGAAGCTAGGGCCACGGCCTGCTCTAACCGGCCTGGCTGGACAGCGGCCTCCCCCTCCCGCCCCACACCCCGGGTCCCTGCAGCCGCCTTACTGTGGAAGGAGAAGGTGAAGCCGGCGGCGCTGGGCAGGCTGGTGTTCCCTGCGGCTCCACCAGGAGCTGACAGACGTGGCGAGCAGCGGAGGGCCCTGGGCCCAGCTCTCCTGGTGCCTGAAGCAGAGCAGGTCGGAGGCCTCGTCGCTCAGCGGGAAGTCGCTCCTCCCGTAGCGGAGATGCAGCCTCCCTGTCCGGGCGGTGCCAGTAGAGGCAGAAGTGGTAGAGGCCCCTGGGGTCCGGGAAGCTCGGGAGGCCAGCGGGAGTCCGGGGAAGGGCGTCTGGATGGTGAGGGCAGCCTCCGGAGTTCCTGACAGAGATGAGCAGCTCCAGAAGTCTGCTCGTAGAGCAGGCGGCTCCTCTGGCGTCTGGTTGCGCTGGCCGCAGAAGCGGAAGTCCTCCCGGGGCCCCGACACGGGTACCTGAGAGGGCAGAGGCTGCAGTGGGCTCTGGGAGCAGGAGTCAGCCAGGGCTGAGGGGGGCAGGAGGCCACGACCCTGAGCCCACAACACAGGAGCTCTGGACCTTGGCCCCACACATAGTCCGAGGGGCAGTAAAAATGAGTTTATCCCCCTCAGAAATGATTAATTTCATGATGCGAAGGACCAATTACAGAATGAATAAGGATTTCAAAGGTGGAAAAACCAGGGCTCCTGGTCATAGAGTAGCTGATGCAGTCAGACCTGCTCTAGACAGTTGTGTAGGCTGTGCACTGCACAAGGCCTCCCTGTCTGTCATGCTGTGTGGGGTCACAAGCTCAGTCCACTGTGCTCCTCACCCCAAACTGTGCAGGGTGGGCTGTGTCTGCCTGGAAAGGAGGGGCTTCTATTAAGATACCCTCCACTTGTGAAGCTGTGTCCACATCCCAGAGAGGTCAGTGGCCATCATGTCTCCTGTCCTGAGCACGGAGGCATTTGGAGGAGACCAGCAGTGCCCCTCCCAGAGAGCACCTCCTCCCAGGAGCACCTACCTTGGCCCAGGAGGCATGGGCCCAGCAGGAGCAGTGCAGACCGCAGCAGGACGCCAGCTGCCATCTTCCTCCTCAGAGTCATCCTGGACAGTCGCCGCCTGAAAGAGGCCAACGTGTTAGCTGGGGTGGACCCTGGTTGGTCGCGCTGGTCAGTGCAGGTTCCTGGACCTACAGAACCCAGCTGGAAGCCAAGGGAGCTCCACAAGCGGGCAGCAGTGCTCAGGGTTCAGCTGCTCCCCTGGCTGGCTGCCCGCCCAACCATGCACAGCCAGGAAGGTTGCAGACAATGACCTGAGAACACCACCACCCCCATCAGGCCTGGAGGAGACATGGGGAGAAAGTAGCAGTCTTAGCTTGCCCCCAGAAACGTCATCTTCATCCCTGACACCCAACAAGGAGGACACCTCCTCCAGGAAGCCTTCCTCAGTCAGTTCCCGCTTCCTGTGTGCCCTCCTGTAAGTCGTTGGGAATGGAACAGTCCCCTGGGCGAGCCCTGGGTTTTCTGACCCATTTCTGTGGACAGGGCACAGAATGCTTGCTAAAGCGTGCAGTAGACCTGGCAAGGAAAGGGGCAGAGGAGGGGGTCCGGGAGCCCACGGCGCTCTCTGCAGGGGCCGGAGGAGAAGGGCGCCTCCCATTACCGCCACCAGGAGGAGCCCGTTTCCAGGGCTTAGTCAGTTATTTTTTTTTTTTGAGGCACCGTGAGATTTCTTTCTTTCCTTCTTTCTTTCCTTCTTTCCCTCTTTCTTTCTTTCCTTCTTTCCCACTTTCTTCTTTCTTTCTTTCCCTTTTCTTTCTTTCCTTCTTTCTTTCTTTCTTTCTTTCTCTCTCTTTCTTTCTCTCTCTCTCTCTTTCTTTCTTTCTTTCTTTCTTTCTTTCTTTCTTTCTTTCTTTCTTTCTTTCTTTCTTTCTTTCTTTCTTTCTTTCTTTCTTTCTTTCTCCATTTCTTTCTGTCTTTCTTTCTCTTACTCTTTCCTCTCCCTCCCTACCTCCCCATTCCCCACTTCGTCCCTCCCTCCTCCCCCAAGTGGTCCCAACTGTCTGAGCAGTTCAAGCCGCTAAGGTGTGTCCTGTGGGCAGAGAGGCCCAGATGCCCGCCCCAGCCCTCTGCTGTAGAGGGGCTCTGGCTCACTGAGCGCCCGTCACCAGCCAGCCCAGCCCTGCTCTGTTCATTCTCACCCGCCACTGTGAAGCCGGCCCTGCTACTGACCCGCTTCCCACACAGGGACCCTGGAGCCCAGGAGCTAAATGACCTGGCCACGACTGCTCCAGAGGCCAGGGACCTTCCTGCCCATCAGGACTGTGCGCCTCAGCAGGGGAGCACGTGGCCAGCACTCTGAAATCAATGTCAGGTGGGTAGACTGTTCCTGTCACTGACTGGGATGCTGACAGCCACAGACTGACATCGTTATCCTGGAGTGAGCTACCTTTTGGCCAGGGTGACAGATGTGATTATCTGCCCTGAGCCAGGCTAGCCTGGTGGGATGCGTAACAGGAGGTGGAATGTGGGGATGGAATCCAGGAGGACTTCCTGGAAGAGGTGGCTCCTGAAGCTACTATTCGAGGGCAGAATGACAGGGAGGAGTGTCCGAGGCCAGGGTTCATTTCCTCCAGCCCCTCGAGCTCCAGCCCCTCTCTATCCTGCCCAAGCCTCTGGAACCTTCTTCATCCCACCATGGCTCATGGTAGGATTCCGCTGTCCAGGACCCAAGAGACCGAGGATATGAAAATGTTTCCGGGACTCTCTGCCTCATTTCCGAGGCTGGAATTTCTGAGTTTTGACTTCTCAGCCTCTCGGGGCATTCAGCTTCCTTTGACTCTGCCCACTGTCACCACGGGGCAGTAGAAGGAAGCCCCCGCATGGGAGAGAGGCAGTGACTCCCATTCCTCCCCTTTCTGCTGCGCCCCGTGGCTGTTTACCTGGGACCCCCAGCCCTGGGCCACCCCCAGAACCCCCCTCTCAGCAGCCAAGACTGCTGGGCAGTGACGGCTCAGAGAACTGAGCACTGAGCCAAGTTCTTGCTTTGGTGTTGTTATTTGTTTGTTTTGTTGTTGTTGGGTTTGGGGGGTTTGAGGTTTTCTTGGATTTTTTTTTTTTGCGTGTTTAAGTCAAGGTCCAGAAAGGGCCAGTGGCCTCCCCGGCAGCAGCAGCCTGCGAGGAGCCTCACCTCTCGGCCTTCAGACTCAGCCAGCGCTGGCAGCCGGACCTTGCTTCAACCCTGCAGGGCTGCCATGGGGCAGGGGCAGAGACAGGAGGGCCCTGGGCAGCTAAACTGGAGGGACTCGGACCCTGATGGGAGGCCCCAGCCCACCCAACACTGCCTTTCCATCCCACCACACCTGGCTGCTTAAACACCACCCCAAGGAGACAACTTGGCCCCCATCCACATGCTGGAACTCGAGAGGAGGGGATGCCTGTCTTTCTTTAACTCCACCTTCATTAGGGGCAGAGACCAGAGCTCCAACTCCGGGTTCAAATCCTAGCTCCACCACGTATTGGCTGTGCATCCTTGGGCTAGTTACTCACCCTCTCTGGGCCTCCCTTCCCTTACCAAATCAAAATGGAACCTATGTCATGGTATGCTGCTGTGAGAACGAAATGAACTGCTGCATGTCGGGACCACAGGACTCCACTAAAGAGTCCGTAGACCCTTTGTTGGTTTGTGTTTATTGTATGGAGGTCACACAGTGCTCAGGGGCACCTCCCAGCACTGTGGTGCTCTGAGGTCACTCCTGGCAATGCTCAGGGAGCATCAGACGGTGCTGGGGATCAGACCCTGGGCTCCCACGTGCAGAGCATGTGCCCAGACCTCTGGGCCATCTCCTCAGCCCCTCTAGAAGTCTGGTTCGGTTCATTCCTGGCCCCTGGCCTAGAGCTCCGTCCCCTCCTCCATCCACTCACCGCCTCACTGCCCTCAGTCTGCAGAACAGTCAGGGGAAATTCTTGGAGCATGAAACTTCCTTTCCGGGAGAGCCTGGGAAGCCCGAGCCCCACCCAGAAAAGCCCCTCCTTAGACCCCCCGCCCCCCACGGGCCCTGCTGTGGAGGGCTCCGAGGGGTGGGGAACTGGATGGGACAAGGGGGACCTTGGGAAGGTGGGGCTCATCCTCACTCTCCCTTCCCAGCCCCTGGGCACCCCCACACCCCACACCCACCCGAGAAATGGGGGACCCATGAGGGAACGAATCACACACTCCCAGGCCCCACCAGCAAGCTCAGCCGGGGGCTGGGGGCACGGGCTGGTCCTGCCGGGCTAGCCACAGGCAGGCCCCTCCGACCACACACAGAGCTTCACCCCTTGTCTCTGAAGCTGCAGACCCAGGGAACTGGGGGCCGTCAACCCCTGAGAACAAGCCTGTAAGACCCCCTCTTTGCCCCACACAGCATGGGTCAGTGCCGCGGGGTCTCAGCATCCCACACAAAAGTCTCAGCAGGATCACTGTCCGGGCCACCCAGGGGCGCCTCAGAGCACCCCACCATGGGTGCCCTTTGAGGGGCATCTCCCAAACAGGAGGACTAAGGCTAGGAGGGAGGGTGCTGGGTAGAGCCTCACCCCGAAGCGCCACCCCACCTCGCTGTCTCGGGCCAGAGCCCTTGGCACTTGCAAAGATCCAGGACACCTGCTCCTTGGGGGACCCCCAGAGCGGAGGAACGGGGTGGCCAAGGCCACAGCAGTGCATTCCCGGCCAGGCCAGGAGAAAGGGTGCAGGGGCCCCACCCTCCCTTTCCGGAGCAACCGCCCTTCACCTCCGTCCTTCCGTAAACACACAGAGAACGGAACGGTCTGGCCCAACCGACACAATGGGGTTCGAGCAAGCGGGGTCCCCAAGGATCCAAGTGAGCGGGGGAGGGGGCACCGGGACCCGTCTAAGCTGAGACCCCGCCTGAACACCCCAGGCCAGCTGAGCCCAAGAGAAGGGGCGCTGGACCACTTTCTCCCGGCAGCCAGGCAGGATGTAGAGCTGATCCCCAGGGACCAGCTCCCGGAAATCCCATTTCCTCTGGGGGCAGTGTGGGGAGCTTCCAGATTAGCCCTCCTGGGGGTTGCACCCACCCTTTCCCCTCTGGGGGGGCACACCCTTTGCCTGGACAGGCACCTTCCAGGGCCCCTGAGCGAATCAAGTCCTCTGGGGTCA
Source organism: Cryptotis parvus (assembly GCA_021461705.1). NCBI lineage: Eukaryota > Metazoa > Chordata > Mammalia > Eulipotyphla > Soricidae > Cryptotis > Cryptotis parvus. The sequence goes on along the minus strand of JAJIBD010007182.1, from coordinate 102,969 downwards.
GCAAGACACACTGTCCCCTCCCCTGGCCTGTGTGGGCCTGGGACCGCTGAGTCCCTCCTGGCTGGATGCACGTGCCAGGCCCTGCGCTTGAGTTCCTCGCTCCGGCTCTTGCCCTGGGGTGAGCCTAGAACCCTGCGCCTCAGTGGCAGAGAGATGACAGGGGGCTGGTAAACGCCACCCCTGCCTCTGTGACCTCTGACCCCAGAAGGGTGGGAGCCTGGAAGGAGAGGGAGCCCCGGGGGGGGGTCTGGGACCAGTGTGGGGCTCTTGGGAGACACAGCTCAGATGTCAGCTCTGACCCGCACAGTCTCGCTGATGGGGGTGGGGGGGGGGCGTCATGCAGAGACGATGCCAAGTGAGACCTGGGGATGGCAAGGGTGACCCCCTGAGTCGGTGAGGGGTGAGGGAGGAGAAATCCCCCACCCGCACCAGCACTGAGTGTCCAGAGCCTGGAGGCAGCCTTAAAGTGAGGTGGGGGGGTGCATTGGAGTGGAACCCCGCAGCCGGGCTCATGGGGCTTCTTGGGGACACCTGGGAGGGATCGGCCAGCACTTTCTGAGCTATTTGCTCAAAGTGGGTCCCCCTGGAGACACCAGGTGCCCAGCAATCCCGGAGAGGAGCCCTGAGTATAGACACCCCGAGTCCTGCCCAGCCCACAGCTCACCCCTGAGTGCAGACACCCCCCGTGCCCTGCCCGGCCCCCAGCAACTCATGGAGCAGTTTGCAAATGCCACTAGGTCACTGTCTGGCCCGTCCCTCTCCACAAGTGGGCAGCTACGGCCCACACGAGGGGAGCACCCGAAAGGAGGAGGTCTGGGTCCAAGGTAGAGGAGCAGTGTGATTTCAGGGTCTAGGAATGTCCCTGCCGTCAAGACTGGACCAGAGCTGCCTGAGGCAGGTGGACTCCAAGGCCCCAGGGTTGCAGCTCTGCATTCTTGGACCTGCCAGTAACCCCCGCCCCCAGGCTCGGGCTTCAAGGCCAGCCAAGTCCTGGGCGCTCTGCCCTCTGGGCAGCCCTCTGCATGCCCAGACGGGCCATGGCCGTGCAGAGGAGGAAAGGGGAAAAGGCCAATGGGGGGCTCCCTGTGAGTGCAGGAGGAAAGCCCGGCTCAGGAAGGTCTGGGGGACACCCGCCTTTCCCTCCACACCACTGAGTCAACTGGGGCAGTTGGGAAGGCTTAGACAGGGACTCAGGGGACACCAGGGGTCACCAGGGGACAGGGAGGGATAGGGCTCAGCTGCAGTCCTCTGTCCACCCTATTCCTGCGAGGATGCGTCCCAAACTGCGGCTCCAGAGAAGAGCTGTGGAGTGCAGCCAAGGCCCCATTTGAACAGAGAGGAAACTGAGGCCCAGAGCAGTTCAAGGCCACATAAGCCCATAAGACGCCAAGCCAAGAAGGTCAGAGAGGAAGGACAGTGGGAGGGCGTCTGTCTTGCACAGGGCCCATCCTGGAAGGCATCTGTCATGCACACGGCCCATCCCGGAAAGCATCTGTCTTGCACACGGCCCATCCCGAGGGCGTCTGTCTTGCACACGGCCCATCCCAGAGGGCGTCTGTCTTGCACATGGCCCATCCCGGAGGGCGTCTGTCTTGCACACGGCCCATCCCAGAGGGCGTCTGTCTTGCACACGGCCCATCCCGGAGGGCATCTCTCTTGCACACGGCCCATCCCGGGAGGGCATCTGTCTTGCACCACGGCCCATCCCAGAGGGCATCTGTCTTGCACACGGCCCATCCCAGAGGGCGTCTGTCTTGCACACGGCCCATCCCGGAGGGCGCCTGTCTTGCACACGGCCCATCCCGGAGGGCATCTGTCGTGCACACGGCCCATCCTGGGTTTGACCCCCCAGCACCCTATATGGTCCCCCTGAACACCATCAAGAGTGATCCAGGAATGGTCCCTGAGTGCAGAGCCAGGCGTGGCCCTAAAACTAAAACCAAAGTAAAAGCCGCTGAGCCAGGACTCAAATCTAAGACCTCAGAGCTGCGCTCCACAGCCTTGAGGGCTCAGCTTCCCGCACCCCTCACTGTCTCCACATCTCCCCATCTCCGCCAGCAGGAGGTGTGCCGACGCCACTCAGCTAAGGGTCAGGCTACAGGGATGTCACCCCTGCCCCACATCCTGGGAAAGGCAAACCAGCCCCTCGGGTCCCCGGATCAATGTGATGGCCCCTTTTCTATTTCATCATTCTATTTTGTTCTGTTCTGCCCTGGCATGGACTCTTGTCTTAGCAACTTGAAAAGCCAGTCCTGGGGGGGGGGGGGTCCTATCAGTCCAGAGAATCCCGTGTGAGCGTCGTCTCAGCCCTCAGGAGTCCCCAGCGAGCAGGAGGCAAACTATCACCCCAGCATCACTCAGCAGCAGCAGACAATGCCAGGCCCAGGCCTTGGGGACTCGAGGTCTGTTCAGCCCCGTGACACCCCCTAGTCCATGGGGACGGTGCGTGGGCCGTGGTCAGTGCTGGGCACCCAGCAGAACCGGGCTCTCCTCAAACAGCGGAGACACAAGGAGGGGAAGAGGTGTAGCCAGAGAGAGAAAGAACAAATGGGAACCTCAAGGAGTCAGAGCTCGGGGCTGAGTCAAGCCCTCCTGGAGGTGGCGGGTGACGGGAACACAGAGCCTGAAGGGACAGAGGGGCTGGAGGTGGCCGTATCTGCTCCAGGCTGGGCTGCAGCTCAGTGCTGGGCTCTCGTGCCACCCTGAGGCAGCCTCCAGCCCACAGCCAAGGGTCCCGGGCCCAAGCACAGTAGCGGCTGAGGCTGGAGTCCAGATCCCCAACACACAGAGGCACATGCACACATTCACGTACATTCATACCTGCAGCATAATACACGTACACACTCCCACACACGCACACATGTACACACATTCGAGGCGCATGCACACACCCCATACACTCACAGGGACCCGTGCACACGCCACACGCTCACACTCTCGCACACACCTACCCCGCCTGCAGCTACTACAGGCCCGGCGCGTCAGCGACACACAGACCGGCACCTGCTCTGGCTCTCACTGCCAGGGCCTCGGGCCAGCCGGGTCCCACCTGCACCTCGGTGCCCTCCTCTGCCCACTGGGAGTCAGCCTGTGCCCCTCCTACTGCACCCACCTCCCAGACCACACCCAGGGGCAAGGGGCACAAAAGGGCGTCCAGCGCCCCCTCCTAGAATCCCCAACTGTCTGGCTCCAAGCTCCTCTCCCCGTCTGGCTCCCAGACTGCCCAAGGCCAGCCCCAAGGTCAACCTGCCCCCCCGCCCCGCCTCCTTGGGGACTGCAGTTCGCCTGGGCCTGGCCCAGCTCCAGGCCTTATAGAACTTTTTGCTTTCCCAAGGCCAGTCACCAAGCCTCCCCCCTTGGCCACCCAGGTCACAGCTCCCAGACCGAGAGCAGGCAGGGAGCTGGGATTCTGAACAGGGCAGAGGCATCAGCCCAGGGGACGGGAAGGCTTCCAGCTCAGCTCAGGAGCGTGGAGCTCACCCCGTCATCATCTCTATCCCCACGCGGACTCACCCAAGAGCAGGAGGCTTGCTGCTGGTGCACGCGCTTACTACACGCGCAAGCGCTACAACGCACACACACACACACACGCACGCGCGCACGCATACGGGCCAGGGGTTCACTGCTGTCCCCAGCCACAGCAGGAGGCTCAGGGAACAACATCCGCATCCCGCTCTTGAAAACACTTGACTCTACATACACAAGGCGTCGCCCTCTCCCCTCCAACCTCGAGACAAAGGCCCTCATGCCCATTCAGCAGGGGAAACTGAGGCCCCAGAAGAACAAAGCCGCATGTGTGCCCCAGGGCCAGCTCCTGCACTCAGACCCCTGGGTCCACCCCCATGGATGCATGTGGCCATCAGAAATGTTTCTCTTTAACACTTAAGTGGAAGGTGGCGGTCACCCCGGACTGAAGTTCATGCTTTACCTGCAGAGACCCCAGCTTCAACCTCAGCTGGCTTTGTCCTCGTGTGGCTAAATAATAACCGTAACACCCTCCCATCAGAACCCCCCAGCGCCACTGTCCCAGTGTCACCTGCCACAAGCCCTGACCCCTCAAGCACTCATCAAAGGCTCGGTCCTTACTGTTGGGGGACAGAGGGGGAGCAGCGGTCCAGCCGAGGGTGACCGAGTGACGGGTGTGGAAATGAAGCCCCAAGGCCCCGAGCACATCATCATTCTCCAGGCTGCTGTGGCGTTTAATCCACTTAGACGACTATCATTGACTCCCACGGGTCCCTGGTGCCCCCCAGTCCCGCCCCACCCCTCCCACAGCTGCGATCTGGTGTGCAGGAGCTCAGAGGGAGAAGGAAAGGCTGAGGGGAGGCGTGGAGGGGAGAATGAATGGAGGCGGGAGATGGCGGGAGTGAGAGGGAGGGAGGGAGGGACGCCGAAAGAGGGGAGAGAGCAAGAAGCTAGGGGGTCCCAAGGAGAGAGGGGGCAGAGTGGGAAGCAGGGGCGGGGGCAGGGGGAAGGACCTTACCTCGACCCCTCTGTGGAATCCAGGGGTGCAAGCACACAAAAGTGTCTGGAACAAGGGCTGAGGGCGAGAGAGCTCTGGTTCGTTTGCAGGCTGCCGTGCTAAGTGGGAGTCTGTTCCCCCCAAGGCTAGTGGGCCAGAGGGGGCTCAGCCCCCAGCCCCACACCCACACTCTCACCAGGGCTTCCAACAAAGGGGGCCGCGGGTAATATGGGATGTGAGCCCCGGAGAAGGGGCGCAGGTGACTGCAGCCCCTGGCAACCGTTCCCCTGGCAACCGTTGGCAGCTGTCTGAGCTCCTACGTCACGGACCCAGCTCTGCCCAATGCAAGAAGGGCCCCCCTAACTGGCGGCACTGTCTCCCCGAGACTCCTGACTGGCTGCTCCCGGGGCAAGGCAGGCGGCTGCCAGGGGTAGGAGGGTTTTTTAGCCAGCCAACTGGAAGGAACACAAAGGGATTTCCTCCTAGCCAGAGCTCTCGCTTTCGACTCTCCTGCTATCTGGATATGAAATCTGCAGGTCTGCCCACAATCCCTTCAAAGAGCCAAGCCTTGTAGAACCTGCTGGGACCCCAAATGCCTGTTGCCATCTGCTATTGCCCCCGATGTCTACCAGGTTGGACGTCCCCTCACTCCCACCGCTGACAGGCTTCAAGCAAAAGAAGAAACACCATCCTTTCCAGCATGCAGTTAAGTGCTCCATGCCTCCAGGAAGCCTTCTCGGGTTGCCAAGGCACATCAGGACTCTTCCTTCTGAGTTCTCCCCAGGTGGCGTGGCCCTCCTGGCTTTCTCCAGACCTCCCTGGGAACCAACAACGGCTCAGATCCTCCATTGTGTGACCCCAACCACAAGTCCATAAAGAGAAGAACTTCCAAAACTTCCAGGAACGCCACCAGCCGGAACCTCTGTTGTTCGCCCACTGCCCGACTCACAGATGGGGAATCAGAGGCTGGGAGGCCCCATGACTTGCTCAAGGCTGCTTCGCTACCCAGGGGCTGGAGGGTTTGGACTCCGAACCAGATGTCCTCAGAGGCATGAAGGCAGCTAGACAGCGCCAAGCAGCACCCAAGCTCGGCCTGATCACCTCCAGGGCCGGTAACAGCCCTCCCGAGACAGCCTCAATTCTTTTGACCTCAAACCCCCAATGAGGAGCTATTATCTCCTGAGGCAATAGGGAAGAGCCCATGGAGAGCCTGGGTGACCTCTGAGTGTCCAGGGGAGGACCAGGGAGCCCAAGGGGTGACTCTCCCACCCACCTCCTGCCCCCACTATGCCCTGCAAGCCTGTGAGCTCCAAACCAGCAGCCGTAACTCGGGACCAGAGGGCCTGGGGTCTCAGGCACGCAGCGATGAGCCCATTCCCCAAGCAAATAGTGGGGACCCCCAAGTAGACAGAGACCCCAGAAGTGGGGGAGTTCGGGGTGGTCTCTGCAGAGGCCCTGGGAAAGACAGTGGGGGCCTGTGTGCCTCCCGGCTGCTCCTTCCCCCACAGAGGGCCCAGCGCCAGGAGGCTGTTGGGGTCAGGAGCAGCTATTGTCTCCTGCTGGCCAAAGCCGAGCCCCATTCACCACTATTCTTGGCCCCCGGAGGAAGAGGAAAAGAAAGCAAAGAAAGGAGTTGCTGTTCTGTGTGAAACCATGGCCAGAAAAAGAGCCTGTCTCTGAGAGGGAGCCAGCAGGGCGCTGAGACACAGGGCAGGCACAGAGGGGCACCCCTGGCCTCTCCCACACACCTCGGGGCTCCCTCTCGCCAGCGACACACAGAGAAACAGAGGCACAGGCTCCCCGAGAGTCACCCAGCACTTGCAGGCGGTAAACAGTGCAGGCATTAGCAGAGAGCACCAGCACGGCCAGAGTCTCACAGGGGGCGCCCCTGCAGCCCACCTGCCCTGCCCCCACCCCCACTCCTCCCACACACCCGCAGGTGCCCTGAGCCCCTGTGGACCCGCCTCCCGACAGCCACCCTCTCCTGGTCATCTTCTTGTCAGCCATGTGCACCCGTTGCCGGGCCCAAACGATGCTCTTATTCGCCTCCCTGGCCCTGCCCCGCGGAAACCACACAGTGTCCCCGTCTCTTTCCCCACCCCAGTCCCCGGCTCTGCTCCAGGCCCCCGCAACCCCCTCCAGCTGATCTGGGTCCACTCGGGAAGGGAGAGAGCTGGACTGAGACAGTGCCAGGAGTGCAGTGGAGAGAAGGGGCCACACCCCAGCCCAGATGCAGGTCCCCACACTGTAGCTTCTTCACCAAGGCCACCAGGGCAGGGCGGCTCTATACTGAGTTGTCCCTATCTCAGGGATGGACACACTCCCCTGTCAGACGCTTGGCCAGAGACGGGTCTTCAAGCGTGCACAGCTCTAGAGTAGGGACAGGGGCTGAGCGGCCAGCCCATGGGCAGCTGGTGAAGGCCAGTGTTTCCCAGTGCCACAGGCCACTGGCTCCCCAGACAACCCAGGAAACTCCATCTGGACTCAGGATCAGCAGACCCAGAGCTCTCTAGACAGGAAGGCAAAGCTGTCCGCACCCTTATAGGCATGATGCAGGTTTAGGGGGCCTTGAGGGAGGGAGGGAATATGCCAATGCTAAGGGACTGGTTCTTGCAGTGCCAAACACCAGCCATGCCTCTGAGGGTGCCCGGGCGTGCTGAAGTGGGGAGGGAAGGGGCTCTGTCTATGGTCAGGGAGACCAGGGCAGGGCAGGGCAGCACATGCCAGCACTGACCTGCCCCCTACCTCTGGCAAGGTGTCTTCACGCCCTTTACCTGCTGGGGAAACTGAGGCTTGAAGAGGTGCCACCACTTGCTGGGGGGATGGAATCTGACTATCCGCACCTTTGGATCTGACCACCTCACTCCGCAGCCTGGAGCTCAGGGACTCCGGAGGAGGAGCTCGGACTCCCCACCCCGAGGTGGACGCTCCCCCTTGCACAGCTTCACTGTCCCAGGACAGGGGCCAGGCCCCCTCACCTCTGCCCTTGAACATTCCTGCTCAGCGGCTTCCATGCGGGGTTTATGCACTCAGCTGGGGAGCAGAGGAGACCCCTGAGCTCTGTGGGGCCCCTGGAAGTCCTCCCACTCCCCACACCACAGCCTCGCCAGCCAGCTCCTCTGACCCCAGCCCTGGCCTGGAGGGAGCGCCCCAAGAGTCTGCAGTCTCCTGCACCCCCAGTCTGAAAAGGCAGCTCTGAGGGAAGGTCATAGTTCTGCCAGGAGGCAGACCCGACCCTCACACAGCCCTGTCACACCTGCTTGTGTGCTAGGAAAAGGTTCACAAATGCATTAGATGAGGAAGGGCAGGCTGTGGGCACCAGCTTCCTGCTCGCCTGCTGGCAGTTATCCTGCTTCTGACTCCTCCATCAGACCCTCTACCTCCTCCATCGGACCTGCCCCCTCCTCCTTCAGACACTCCACCTCTACTATCAGTCCTGTCCCTTCCTCCATCAGACACTCCATCTCTTCCATCAGTTCTTTTTTTTGCTTTTTGGGTCACACCCGGCGATGCTCAGGGGTTTCTCCTGGCTCTGCACTCAGGAATCACTCCTGGCGGTGCTGGGGGACCATATGGGATGCCGGGATCGAACCCTGGCCGGCACGGGCCGGCCGCGTGCAAGGCAAACGCCCTACCCGCTGGGCTATCGCCCGGCCCGTCTTCCATCAGTTCTGTCCCCATCTCCATCAGACACTCCATCTCTTCCATCAGTTCTGTCCCTTCCTCCATCAGACATTCCATATCTTCCATCAGTTCTGTCTCCATCTCCATCAGACACTCCATCTCTTCCATCAGACCTGTCCCCTCCTCCATCAGACTCTTCATCTCCTCCATCAGACCTGCCTCTCTTCCATCAGACCCTTAATCTCCTCCATCAAACCTACCCTTTCTCCATCAGACCCTTCATCTCCTCCACCAGACCTGGCTCTCTTCTATCAGACACTCGACCTCCTCCATCAGACTTGCCCTCTCCTCCATCAGAACTGCCACGTTCTCCATCAGACTATCTGAGCAGTAAACTGCTTACAGGAGAAGCAGTGGGCTGGCTCTCAGGATGGGTTTGGGTCAGGCCCAGGGTTAGGTTATGGAGAGGGGCCACCCTCTTCCCCAGGCTCCACTGTTGGAATGACCAATGCTCAGCTTCCAGACTTCACCCCAAGACAGACGTGAGAATTGGGATACCACTCTACCCCCAGGCCAGACAAGCCCAGGGATGGGGCAGGCTGTGATGCACCCAGAGGATAAGCAGGTCCCCAACCAGGTCCCTGAAAACGGTGCCCCACAGTGACAGGGAGCACGGCAGGTTACTAGGAAAATGGGTGCGGTCTGGTTTTCTCCTCCCGGATGTGACTCCGGAGTCTTACCTGAGCAGGCTGCAGGGCTGGGGACTATGAGGATAGGCCACAGGAGGGCGGAAAGTGCAAAAGTTCAAGGGCCAAGGGGTGCTGGGACATACAAGGTTTTGTCACAGAGGAGACAAGGGCTGGACGACAGCTCTCCTAATTCCTTACACCACTAGGCCAGGGTCCAGGAGTCTCTGAAGACCTCCCTGGTGGACTCATCTTGGCACAGTCCAGCAGGGGCAGCATCCGGCCCTCCAGAAGAGGGGTACAGTGGGGCCAGGGTCCTGGGGGGCAGGTGGGCATCCCGGTTTGCACTGCAGCTCAGATCGACCAGCAAGACCCCATCAGGAAGGTGTGTCCTTGGTGATATCGGATGCCCGGGTGACAGGGCCAGCAGCGACAAGGAGCTCCCTGCAGGACCCTTGCAGGGGCTGGAGGTGGCCCAGCACAGCCTGAACAGAACTGGGGTCACCAGCTCAGGCTGTTGCAGCCCCGACCACCCTGGAAACTGGTGGTTCCCTGAGGGACAGAGGCCCTAAGGGGGCAGTGCAGGCGTAGGGTCACCTGCCTTTTACAGTCTCAGAGGTTTAGAGATAGAAGTCATTGGCTCCAAGACACTGCTCAGGCCTGGAGAATCCTCTCCCGGTGCAGAGTATGCACCTGGCAGCCACTCAAGGCCCCAACTCCCAGCTCTGACCTGTGAGGGATGCTACATCACAGAATAGGTGAGGAAACTGAGGCAGGAGGTCATGACCTAGACTCTCCATGCTCAAGCCTGTTTCTAGGGGCCTAGTGGGAGCAGCTGGAGGCCCAATAGGTGGAGGCATCTGGGAGGCTAGAGAAGGTTCTGAGCTCTCGTGGCTGCTCCTGCTGCATCCAGCTAAGTGGCCCTGTGCCCAGGGACTCCACGGAGCCATTAGCTATGGGACAGCGGCTTTCAGGGTCCCCAGCTGGCAGGCGCCCTCCTGGCTGCATCTCTAATGCACAGGCTCTCCTGGGCCCGGGCTGCCAGCTCATCCTGCTTTTAGCTCTGTCCGCCTGGAACTGCCAGGCACGGCACAGTCTGACCCCATGCCCGCGCCGGCCAGAAGCTCCGCACCAGCCCCACAGGGCTGCCTGCCCAGACCCTGGTCGGAGGGAATTGGAGGCATGCAGGTAGCTGTTCCGGGTCAGGGAGCAGGAAGAGATGCCCCCGAGATACTCCAAATCAGTGCTCGGGATCAGCCCCCACACTGGGAGAAGATGGTGAAGCCCCCACCACTCACTACAGTGTCCCGACACAAGCACCATTACTGCCGGCTGTTCCCACAAGGGAAACTGAGGCACCAACCAGCTCACACACACAGTGAGGAACAAAGCCTGAGGCAAGCGGCCCCGTCGCCCTGGGGGGGGTCCTGTCACCCAAGAGGGACATGAGCACAGTTGGGGACAGGGTTCGAGATAAGCCCTTACGGCCCAGCTTGGAGCTTAGCCTGGACAGGTCCCCGCACCGGGGCAGAAGAGCAGAGCCGCGCCCAGTCAGAGCCAGACGAAGGCCAGATCTGGGCTCACCTCAGGGTCCCCATTTTACCGACCCCAGGGACCAAGCCGGGTGCAGAGCTCAGGCCTCCAGACCAGGCCCAGGCCCCGGACCCCTGAGACAGATTTGCAGGGTCTCAACCCTCCTGAGCCAGGACCCCGGCAGCAGGCAGGGCTCAGAGCAGCCGGGTCCCCCTCCCCATCTCTCTGGCCCCAGAATCCGTGGCTCCCCAAGGTGCTCCCCAGAGACGTGGAATAGGCTGCAGAGAGGCTGAGGCCAGCCAGGACGCTCACGGCCCTTTGTGCCAGCCTCGCCCCGCCCCTGCCATCTGCCTGGTGCCTGGGGTCCCGTGTCCCTGGGGCCTGGTTTGCTCCCAGACTCCCCATCTGCTGTGAGTCAGGAGGGTCCATGGGCTGGCAGGGGCAGGCGCGGAGGTGCTGGACCTGCTCGAGCTCTGGTCTGGGGGAGCTGCTGGGTCGGGGCCCCGTTGTCACATTTCCCCGGGGGGGGCAGCACAGCCCACCCCACAGCTCTGCTGGGGAGAGTGACGGTGCGCACAGCTGGGGCAGAGCTGGGAGCCCTCGTGGGAGCCCCCATCTGTCCCCCCACCCTAGCTGGTCCCCATGCAGGGGCCTGGAGCCCTGTGACAGAACCTCCCTCCCTGCCTGTGGCACCTCGGCTCTAGCCCTGAACCCCCTGCTCCCCATCTGTCAACTGCTTGGCCCCAGCCAGTCAGCAGAGAGATCGGGACCCTCCTGGGACCCCAGCCAGTCTCCGTGCGGCCCTGCTCCCTGCTTCACACCAGCTCAGCAGCGCCCAAACCTCCCAGGCACTTCCCTGGGTCAGCAGCACCCACCCTCAGCCTCCTACCTGCTACTCAGCACCCTCCACTCCTCAGCTCTCGCCTCTCCTTCCCCTTCTCTCCTCTCCCTCCTCTCCTCCCCTCTACTCTCCAAGCCAGCCAGAATGTCTGGCAGAGTCTGGTCCCGACTTCTGTGGAGTTTTCTCACTCCTCAGCCAACTTGCATCTCTTTGGGATGGGGTGTCCCCAGGGCACTGCCGCCCCACCCGCTGGCCAAGCATGGGGCAACAAGTGACAACTGAGTCTCCTGCTGAGCACAGCCTACTCTCACTGACCACCCCCCCCAGCCAAGTCCTCTGCCCTCTGACCCCCTTTCTCATCTTGGAGTCCACGCCTGTCCCGTGCAGGGAGCAATGACCTCCACAACCTCAGGGCCGGAGCAGCAGAGGCTCAGGGACAGCACTGGACACTGTGCCCGGGTCCCCCAGTCCTGCTCCTGATGGTCCGGAGGAGAGAGAGGAGCAGCCAGCTCAGGGAGCCCCTCGGTGCTTGTCCAGCGCTGACCGGATGCGCTGACCGGTCCACTTCCACCCCAGAGCTGCCTGCTGTCCTTAGGGGACCCATGGGGGCTTGGTTCTGGGTGTGGGCCACCCTGAAGACTCCCTGCTGCTCTCACCACAGCCACATCCCCCTCCGTACACACACAGGCACACACAGATACACAGACACACACTCACGTAGATACACACAGACACACATAGATACACACAGGCACACACTGACTCACACAGACACATAGATACACACTAACACACACAGACACACATAGTCACACAGATATACAAATACACATAGATTTACACAGACACACACAGATACACACAGACACACACTCACAGATATACACTCATGCAATACACACATACACACAGATACACACACTCACACACAGATAGACACTCACGCAATACACAAATACACACAGATACACACACTCACACACAGACACACAGCACGTATTCAGCAAGCTTTTATACAAAGCCCCTCCTGGACCCCGAGACTCAGAAGCCCCCTACCTACAGAGCTGCCCAGACTCCAGTGGCTGCCGGGAGATCCACTGAGTCTGCTCAGGGGAGGCTGTTCTTGGAGCTGAGGGCAGGAACTGGCAGTTGGTGGCGAGCCCCTATCAAGCCCAGCAGATGGAACCCTGAGGTCTGGCTGTGGTTGGTGGGGAGGGAATGCTCCAGCTTTCAGCACCTGCTCCCCTTGCTGCCCCCATCCCTCCGCCCAGGGACCTACAATCAGAGCCCAGGAACCCCCCCCCAACGGTATGTGTGTACACCAGCCCGACTGTCCCGTTTGCATGGGACTCCCCCATGGACTAGCAAAGCTGCCCCAGGTGCCCCCGAACGCAGACCTCGCCTGAGCCTAACTCCCAGCCCCAGTATTGCCAGGGAGTTGAGTCCCTCTGTGCTGCGGGGACAGAGCACCTCCAGCCCCAGCCAGAGGAACCCCAGCCGAGCTGCAGTTCAGTTCGCTGCCAAACCACGGCGGCTCCCTGTCCATCTTCCCGAGTCCCCTTCCATGCCTGGAGACCCCTTTCCCCCTGCCTCAGGCTCCCACCTGGAGACCAACGCCCCCACCCTGCAACTCTCCCTGCAGCTCCCCACCTCCGCCACACCCCGGCCCTCTTCTGCCTCCCCTCTGCATCCTGCCCCTGAGCCGTACCTTGTGGGGTGGACGGCGCCCGAGGGGGGTGCAGGGAGCCCAGGTCAGGTCTGTCCAGGTCCACCTTACAGACAGCACCTGTACAGGACAGGCTGGTTGTCTTGGAGGGGGACGCCCCCTTCGTCCCAGCCTGCGGCTCCTCCGCCCTCACTGTGATGACGAGATCTCCCGTGAGTCACGGATTTCTCAGAGAGCCGAGCGGGGGGGCAGGGCCAGCACTGAAGTGGCCGTGGGGGGTGCCCGTGACTCAGCACTGGCCAGGGGCATCTCAGCTGTGCCCCTCAGCCTCAGAGGCGGGAAACCCCGCAGCCTCACTGCCGACTGCACTTGTCCCCAAAGTTCCAGCAGGGAGGCAGGAGGGGGTCTCCTGGCAACAGGCTGCGCTTGGACACTGCCCCGCCCCCACCGCGGCCAGGCCAGCAACAACTGCCCCTTCCTGGAGGAGAGCAGCCCTGCCCGGCAGAGCGGAAGGCACAGGGAAGGCTTGGAGGGGCCTGGCCAGCAGCCAGTCAGGACTCCAAGAGCCCCTGACCTTGAGTCCTCCTGTGACTCCGTCTCACCATCCCCAAGTTCCGTCCCCATTCCTCAGGGCTCAGGGTCCCAGGGCCAGGACCCCTTGGAAGCTGAGGCCCATGTTCCTGAGGGCTGGAAGAGAGAAGGCAGACAGGGAGGAACGAGCCCCGCTCCAGCCCGTGGACAGCTCCCTCCCACTGCCCGCTGCGTTGGGCAGCAGGTGTGTCCAGGTCTGACTTCTGGAGCCCCTGGGGGCCTTCCCACTAATGAGGGTTCGTGGGGAAGAGTCACAGGTTGGTATTAACGACTTCCGCTGACTGGTCACTTGCTGCATTCTATAATCTTCCCTCCCCGCTCCCACAGATGGGGACATGGCTCTCCAATTCCCAGTGGAGGATGGAGCAGGGACAGCCACAGGAGGTGATGGAGCAGGGGCCATGTGAAGGGAGGTGATGGAGCAGGGGCCATGTGAAAGAGGTGATGGAGCAGGGGCCGTGTGAAGGAGGTGATGGAGCAGGGACCGTGTGAAGGAGGTGATGCAGCAGGAGCCCTGTGAAGGAGGTGATGGAGCAGGGGCCATGTGAAGGAGGTGATGGAGCAGGGGCCGTGTGAAGGAGGTGATGCAGCAGGAGCCCTGTGAAAGAGGCGATGGAGCAGGGGCCGTGTGAAGGAGGTGATGGAGCAGGGGCCGTGTGGAAGGAGGTGATGCAGCAGGAGCCCTGTGAAAGAGGCTATGGAGCAGGGGCCGTGTGAAGGAGGTGATGGAGCAGGGGCCGTGTGAAGGAGGTGATGGAGCAGGGGTCGTGTGAAGGAGGTGATGGAGCAGGGGCCATGTGAAAGAGGTGATGGAGCAGGGGCCATGTGAAGGAGGTGATGGAGCAGGGACCGAGTGAAGGAGGTGATGCAGCAGGAGCCCTGTGAAGGAGGTGATGGAGCAGGGGCCGTGTGAAGGAGGTGATGGAGCAGGGGCTGTGTGAAGGAGGTGATGGAGCAGGAGCCGTGTGAAGGAGGTGATGGAGCAGGGGCCATGTGAAGGAGGTGATGGAGCAGGGGCTGTGTGAAGGAGGTGATGGAGCAGGGGCCGTGTGAAGGAGGTGATGGAGCAGGGGCCGTGTGAAGGAGGTGATGGAGCAGGGGCCGTGTGAAGGAGGTGATGGAGCAGGAGCCCTGTGAAAGAGGCGATGGAGCAGGGGCAGCAGGAGGCGGAGCTCAGAGAAGGGCACTACCTTGCTGGGGTCACACACTGGGCAGCTGGAGCTCTCCTGGTGGTCCCTGCTGGGTCCCCTGCCTTCCCTCACCCATTCTCTGACTTCCAGCCCCTCTGCTTGAGCCCCACTCCTGCACCCGAGTCACCCCCAGAGCATTGTGGCTGCCACATGAGTGGTCCCTGGGCTGTCACAGGTGCAGGGAGCAGGGAGGGGGTGTAGGAGGTTAAAAGGCTCTAACACTGCCCCAGGGGCTGCTGGGAACTTCCTGAACGCAGAGTTGTGGCCCACTCTCCATGGCTGTGGTCAGGGCCAAGAGCAGGTGCTGGGCCACTCAGGCAGCTGCCCCTCCCAGGGCAGTGAGAATCCCCTTAATGCTGGCAATGGGGTTCCAGAAAGGAGCAGAAGTGAGTGATGAGGGTGGAAGAAGAGGGTGGTCCACAGCATGGCCATGCGCAGCACCTCAGAGCCTGTTTCCCCAGGGTCTAGCCCCGGGAGCCCCAATGGTTCCTAAGTGGCTAGACTGGACGGACAGCATCCCCTGAACACCCCCAAACACAGATACCACAGAGGCGCTGACCAGATGGACAGATGGACAGTGAGGAGCATGTTCTCCACAGACAGGAGTGACCGTCAAGCCAGCTGTCCTAGACCACAGAGGAGCAGCTGACATATACACACACTCCACATATACACACATTCACACACACGCAACAGACACACACATGCACACTCACACACACTCACACACTCACACATACTCTCTCTCACACACACCCTGTCTCCAACAACTACTCTGCATGTGTGTGGCAGTGCCAGGTTCCAGGGCAGGGCAGGAGCCACAAGCTGGCAGGATGTTGAGTGGGTCTCCTAGGGAGCACCATTTCTGGAGTTCGTCCCCCACGTCTACTATCAGAGCCCAACAGGGCCGGGCCGCAGGTTGGCTGTGTAGATACTGCACTCTGTGGGGCCCTTCGCCCTCACCCTACAGCCCTGCTTGGTACATGAGACACAGGTTCCCCTATCACTGCCCTGGGGCTGCCCCAGCACGTGTGGGGTGCAGGAGGGGGCAGGGGCAAGGGGCTTCTAATAGCCTCCTTTCAGCGCTCACAGGAGCTGCCATGAACACATCAAAGGGAGCCTGGGGACACAGAGGGGTGTGAGCCAGGAGCGGGCAGGCCTGAGGCAGCTCCACAGAGACCCCAGGGTCCCCCTGTTGGGAAAGCAAGGAGGGGTCACTCTAGAAGGAAGTGGGGTCTAGCTAAGTGTTGGGACAGAGGTCCAGTTTGGGCGTGGGGAGCTTGTCCAAGTCCTGAGCAACCAGGGAAGGAGGGTTGCAAGGAGAGGGGGAACCTGTACAGTGAACAAGGCCCACACCCCCAGCATGGCCGGAGAATGGCCCAGAGGTCAGGGGTCTCAGCATGTCCCGACTTGCTGGCTCAGAGCCTGTTGGCACCCGGAGATCATGGGAGAGTCTTGATGCATCTCCAGCAGAGGGCTCAGAGATGGGGCCAGTGGGTGCAAAAGTTCGGGCCAGGACACTGGGGTCCATGGGGGAATTTTGAGAAAACAGAATTCTCAAGATTCTGTTTGAGAATTCTCCCATGGGCAGGTGAGAGGGGAAGGGAGGGGCCCCTGCTGTGGGGGGTGAGGGCGGGTGTGAAGGAGGAAGGGGGCAGCCGTGCCCAGGGAAACAGGAAACAGTCAAACAGACATGAAAGGGGCGCCCCTGTGACATGTGGGGGAGCCGGACACACGACAGGGCTCAGGGGCCCCCAGGCGCAGAGAAGGTCACAGGCATTCCTGGCTGTCACAGGGGCCAGAGGCGGGCTTTGGAGGGTGCCAGAAAGGGGGTTTGGGAGGTAAATCTGCTGAGAGTAGCCAGAAGCCCAGACCAAGTCTCAGGCCAGTGTTCTGGCTCAGCTCTTAGGGGCCCAGGGTAGTGTCCACCCAGGAGCCTCATGGTCACCTGTCAAATAGGGACCAGGACAGCACCGCCAAGAGGAGTGCATGAGTCACAAGCATCCAAGTCCCTCCCTCAGTGGAGGACCAGTCTGGGTGCCCAGCAAGGACTTAATGGGCAGAGCCAAGAGGACACTGGGAAAAGCCATGGGGAAAGGGTAGAAGAAAGTTCTGGAATGTGTGGTCTGCAGCGCCAGACCACAAGCCTAAGGGAGAGGCCTGGGTGACTGAGAAGACTCGGTGGGGGCATAGAAATGGGGAACAGGAGCGCCCCGTTCCCCCCACCTGCCAGCCCACCTGGCAAACAGAACAGAGCTGAGCCCCCACGGGGATGCTCCAAGGGCACAGCTGCCCAAGACGGGACATTCCATCCCCCCTGACCCCTTTCAAGGCCTGACCCGCAGCCTGGTGCATAGGGACACTCGGCAAATGTTGGCCACAGGCAGGACGACTAAACCGACACACCCACATCTGAGGCCCAGCCACCACGTTGTGAGCCCTTTCACCTCTGCCAGACTGTGGCGTTTGCTCCCAGTGCACAGATGCGAACACAGACTCCAAGAGAGAGGCTTTGTCAAAGCCCCACAGAGCCCAAGCCAGAACCACGTCCCAGGATCCCGAACCCCTTGGTGCTCCTTCCCATGGGAATGGCTCCGAGCCACCAGCGTGGGGCAGCCGCAGCCTCGTGACAACACCGTCTCCAATCACCCGCCCCAGGGCCACTGGCGAGGGGTCCATGTGACTCAGCCACCCACACAAAGGGAGCTGTGTGCCCGCCCGGGGGCCCTCACTGGCTCTCCCGCCCCACTTATAGCAGGGACCGGGGAGAGGCAGAGCCCTGCTGGCCATTAACATGAGCCAAGATGCCTGGAGATTCAAGCCCAGGCTTGGAGCAAGAGGTTGGTGCCAGCTCGTATGACGGGCCAGCGCTCACCCAGGCCTACTGGGCACCTGGGATGGTTTTGGGACCGTATTTGGCGCTGCTGGTCTGGTGCTCCTTGGAGTGGAGCCCCCACGGGGAGCCCTGCCCACTTTTCCTGCACCAGGTTCCAAAAAGGCTGAGACAGGTATTCCCGGGATGCTACCCTCGGGTGCCTTTGTTCCCACCTACTGCCAACACAGACCCTGTGACACCCACACCCCAGTCTGGATCCAGGCTAGCGGCACGTCTTCCCTCCCATCACTGCACAGGATGGTCGGCTCCCACCTGCTGGAGAAGAGAACAGGCTCTGGGATGAAGGAGCCAAGCAGAAGATTTAAGCCCAGATGGGATCCGAGACCCCTTCCCGCCTTCCCCCACAGCACCCAGGGGCAGCATGTCCACATGACAACCGGAAGTGGTCTTGAGGACCGCCCCAACAGGCTGTTAGACTGTTCCCGCTCTGTGCTTCGGGCCAGCTGGGAGGGAGAGTCCCCAGGGAACACGGTCCTCAGACTGTTCAGGCTGGCGGAGCTTCCCTGGGGGTGCTGCACGCCTGAGTACCCCAAGGCCTCCCGGACACAGGAGGCAGACAAGGCTGACCCTCTCCTACGCGCACACCACATGACGGAACGTCTGCGCCCAGCCCCGTCCCAGCCGCCTGCCCTGCCCTTGCCCTTGGCCCGAAGCCTGGCTCCAGTCCCTGAGAGCCCAGAAAGACACCGTGGGCACACTCCAGCTTCCAGGTGCTCCTTAACTCCGACCAAGGACAGGCCCCGTGAAAGGGCTGCCCCGCCACCTCCACCCCCTCCACTGGCAGCCTGGCCATGCCTGAGCGTGAGACGAGCGTCCAGGGCCAGAGTGACAGGGCAGTGGCGGTAAGAGCAGGGCGCTGGCCTTGCACACGGTTGGCTGGGATGAGATCTCCAGCACCTCACATGTTCACCCGAGCACCACCAGGAGTGATCCCTAAAAACAGAGCTGGGAGTCAGCCCTGAGCACTGCTGGGTGTGGCCTCCCAAAAAAGACCGGTGTCAGAGTCTGGAGGAGACCTAGAAAATGTGAGGGACAGCCTTGGGGGCTGGAGGGGTGCAGGCAGGCACCTTCCTCTGGGCTGCTGGAGTCCATCGAACAGAGCACACCCCATCAGGGCACATCTAGGAGGGCGGTTTTCCCCAGGGGACCGCTGAGCCCTCCTTGGAGACCAGGTTGCCCAGAGTACCCTGACGGCCCCTGTTTGCCCCGAAGTGACAGGACAGCAGAGCCCTGGTGTGACATGAGGGACAGAGAGTGCCACGCTGGGCTCCCCTGACAAGCCGACTCCTCCAGGGGAAGAAGCACAAGAGGATCCCCAGTCAGGGCTACCCGACTGCCCTTGCCGTGTGGCCAGCTGCCGTGGCCGCACCTTCCTGCCCAGGCCCAGGTGCCGAGCCTCTGGCAGGGCAGTGAGGCGAGTCCCTCTGATGCCAAGGGGAGGCCGGGCAGGCCCAGAGAGGCTTAACCACTCCCCCCCGACAGCACAGCGCAGCACCAGACTTACTCCGTCTCGAGAGGCCACAGGGCCTTCTCTCCTGACGCCACAGCCCCGGCCCCCCCCACAGCCCCCCTGAGTCTGATGCAGAAGTGAACTGTGGTATCCGCAGCAGGCAACAGGCTGGGGGCTCAGGTGGGGTGGCTCCTCTTTGGGCGAAGTAGAGAGCTGGGGACTGCACTTGGTGCAAAGTCCTCGGGGTGCAGGGGCAGCCTCCGAGAAATCCCCAGATACCTCCCGGAAGCACCACTTCTGCCTGTCTGCCTGGGAGGCCGGGGGGGCCCCGGGGCCCCCTAAGTGGGACGCAGCTGGCTTAGGAGGCGTAATGGAGCTGCAGTGACGGCTGCTCATTAGTGGGGTGGTCTAATTAGTGAGGGAATGTGGGGGCTCATTTTCCTACCCACACACCAGGGAGCCAAGCTGGTAGGTGCAGAGCTGGATGGGAGCCAGGCCCTTCCCAGCTCCACCCCCACTGTCTGGCTGACGTGTGGGACCCAGGGACTGGAATTTCAGGCTCTTGGGGGTGGTACAAGGGGGTGCTACTGCAGTCTCTGTTGCTTTCAGACCACCGTGTCCGGCACCCCACCATACATGGGGAGGCTGGACCAGAGGAGACAGAGGGACCAGGCACTGTCCTGCCACCAGGAAACCCCTCACTGCCCAAGGAGAGGAGAGAAGGGACAAGAAGTGTGCAGGGGTGAGGAGAGAAGGGAAAGGAGGGTGTGCAGGGGTGAGGAGGCAAAGGACAGGAGGGCTGTCCTGCCCAGGAGGAGAGAAGGGACAGGAAGTATGCAGGGGTGAGGAGAGAAGGCCACGAGGTTGTGCAGGGGTCAGGATGGGAGAAGGGACCGGGACTGGTCTGATGGGAAAGCGCAGAGTCCCGGCCCTGGGCCCTGTCCCTCCCCGGGCCGCAGGGCAGACTGCCTTCCTCCTCCTTGTCAAATGTCAACAAGTCACCAGCCTGCGCCCAAAACCGGTTCCCACAGGGTCCCAGCAGAGCCGGGCTCTGGGCAGCAGAGCCCAGTGGGCGGAGGTCAGGGGGGACGGAGGCTGCCCCCTCCCCATCCAAACCCAGCCCTCACCATTCACAGCTGCCCCTTCGCCCTGGACACAAGCCTCCCGGCTTCGGGTGCCATGATCGCAGCCGCCACCACAGCCGCCAACATGAGGCCGCCCAGCCCATGGTCCAGCCGCCAGGGGGAACAGCTGCAGGGCCTGAGAATCAGCCCTGAACGCGGGGTTGACCACCCGCAGGGCAGCCCAGCTCCACCACACCACGCTGGACTGCCCCGACACCCCACCCACAGCAGCTCCTCACCTCCAGCTCTGGCGCTCAGGTGTCTGACGGCTCTGTGGGTGCCGCCGCTGCCCGGCACCTCCTCCGGGCTCAGGACGCCCAGTCTGAGCGTGTCTAGGCGGCAGCCACAGGTGAGGGCCCCGCCTGCCCGACTTGCCCCATTTCCGGCTGGTCCTCAGCACAGTCACCTCCCCCTCATTCCTGCTCTTCCCTGCAGGCACTGACCAGACCCCTGGGGTGCGAGTGTCCCCCACCCTCAGTGCCTCCACCCACCAGCCCTCATGAGCCAGCATGGAAGGGGGAAGCAGTCATTGAGTGTCTGTGAGCCTCAGTGCACCCCAGCAGGCCTGTGGAGGGAGCTGCCCGTGTATAATCACCACCTCAGCAGGTTCCCTCCTGCCTGTTGCCTGGGCCCCACCCCCACTCTCCTGGATCCCAAGGAACAGCAGCCCAGTAGAGGCAGGAGTGAGGGAGTGCAGGAAGTCAGGGGGTCAGGGGGCCCGGGGTACAGGAGGCCAGGGGGTATAGGGGGGTATAGGGGATCAAGGGGTACAGACAGAAAGGGGTTGCAAGGGTCAGGAGGTGCAGGGGAAAGGGGACTCAGGGGAAGGGGGTGCAGAGGGTTGAGGAGGTGAAGGGTAGAGTTGTGAAGCGTGTAGGAGGTTGCAGGGCTGAGGCGTATAGGGATGAGGGCTACAGGGGACAGGGGTGCAGGAGTGAGGGGTGTAGGGGTGAGTGGTACAGAGCCAAGGAGTGCAGGGATAGGGGTGCAGGGGGTGGAGGTGAGGGCAGGAGTCCGGCTCAGACCACCAGACTGTGGGCAGGGAGCAGTTCCCCAGGGAGCAGAGTTGAGGAGGGGCTCCATGGGCTCCACCTAGCACCCCCGTAGAGGCCCAGGACCACCCTCCAGCCCCCTGACCCCTGCCCAGGACTCAGCCCAGCTGGGTCCACCTTGCTCTTCCCTGACTTGACCCACAGGTCTCTGGGCCAGCTTCCCCTCAGGCCCTACCCGGTCCCCAGGAGTGAGAGCTGAGTTGTGGTCTCTGGGGAACCCAGAAACCAAGACCCTGTCTGCACCCCCATCCCTGGGGCTGCCCCCTTGTCGAGAGCCCTTACAGGGGCCTCGGAGAGCCTGCCCGGGCCTCACACTTCCCTCCATGGCGCCTGCTGGCCCCAAGGTGCCCGACCTGGGCCCCCCCCCCCGGCACTGGGATGGATGTTTTTCCTCCTCTGCAGACCCTGAAGGAGCCCCAAACCCAGCCCCTCCAAAGGGGCACCTGCAGTGAAGGTGGCAAGGCGGGAGTAGTAATGCTGCTGGCCTAGTCGGAAGGACAGGCAGCTGGACGCCCGCAGCCCTGCACGGGAGAGGGCGCCCCACAGGCCCACTGTGTGTGGGCTAGCCGTGACCCCAGACACTGCGGAGGTGCCAGCAGCAGCGCACTCGCCTTACCTGTGTGGGGCTCGAGCCCCAGCACCACATAAAACGAAAACACACAGACAGGCCCCTCTGCCTCTGTGCACTCGACACGTGGAGATGAACCAGCTCCAGAGCTCAAAGTTCTGGGGGCAAAACTCAACCAGGGGGCAGAGGCATGAGCAGGAAAGTGGTTTCAGAGCCCAGGCTGAAGGGTCATGGAGGGGCTCTGCCCTGTCTGGGAGAGCGAGGGCAGGGGACAGAGAAGCATGCAGAGACCCGGGGGTGCGAGGGCCTGGGTGGTTCCAGAACCGAGACCATCAAGCCGAGGGAGAGACCAGGTGGACAGACGGCAACAGAGGGACCAGAGCTGGGCAGAGCCTCGCCTAGACCCTGCGGGGCTCATGTTCCCTGGTCACCCCTGCCCTCCTTTTCCCCTGGCAAATCCCCCACTCTGCTCTGTCTCTGCCGGGCCCAGGGGCCAACTCTGTCAGCAGGAAGCTGTGGGCCACCCCTGTCCCACACAGGGGAGCCACCCGAGATGGGGGGTGATGGAGAGAGCAGCAGGACACCCGACCCCCGATGCCCTGGGGTTTCCCTGGGCCCCAGAGTACTTGACCCAGAAATGCCACCAGGACTCTGATAAGGACCCAGATAAGGATCCTGGGGAGTTCCAGGCACTTCCTGTCTGTTTGTTTGAGCTGTTCCCCCCCACTCACTCCCCCTCTGCCGGACCCCCAGATTCCCTCCACTCCCCCATCCCTGCTCGCGAGGAGCCTCAGGAAACACCGACGCTGGACACGGATGTTTTGGGGGCTGACAGGAAGGACCCCAGCTCTGACAGCTCGTGCTCTCGCAGGACCCCAGCTTCCACGGCTCTTTCTGAGAGTGAGGCCTGTCCCAGAAGTCTAGAAGCGAACTCCCGGTCTCCAGACGGAACCAAGGCAGGGCTCGGCAGGGCTGTTGCAGAGAACCACAGCCATATGCATGGCAAGGGCTAAATGATGTCAAAAGCCACTTTTTTTGCTCACAGGCTAAGGCAGGCCACGTGCAAGGCAAGGAACCTTCAGGACCACGCAGTGCAGAGGCAACCAGGGGCTCCCACATACGGCTGCTGCCTGCCTAACCCTTTGAGCCAGCCCCTGGCCCCACCAGGACCAAAATGTATGGATGTGCAGATTCCTTTGCTAAATTAATTTTTCAAGTTAACAGTGACTTAGGTGTGAGAAACGCCAGGCCAGGTGGCTGAGCACGGTCAGGCTGGCTTCTCTGCACGGCAGGTGTCTAAGCCTATGTCTCTCCACACAGCTGTGAGGCTTCAGAGAGAAGACGGGAAGCCGGCAGCACATGGCGTGGCTCAGGGGCTGCACCGGTCCCTGCAAGAGGAAACTGCACCCCCTCCAGCTCTCTGAGCTGCCTCTGGTGACAGATCCCCCAGCTCCTTCCCCTTGGCATGACCTGAAACTTCCCTCCACTCTGGCCATGGTGCTCTCCGTGGCCAGCTGTGGGTGTTAGCTTCAGCGGTCAGCTCCACTGTGGAGCTGAGGTGGGTCCCTTCTGTAGCCAAGAGCAGGGAGAGGTGAGAGCCCCCACATTCTGCTGCGACCACCAGGAGCTCCCCCTCATGATCACACTAAGTGTCCAGGCTGTCAAGTCCTTTGCTTCCCGGTGCCTGGGAGGCCAATCCCGAGTCCACCTCTCACCGGCGTGTGGTGTGAAGGGGCTCCTGGCCCTCCTGTGCGCCTCACAGCCCAACCTGTGGAAGGGGGCGACTCATCAGTGTTTCCAAGTGAATCACCATTCTCATCTCAGAAGGGCCCATGCCCACCTTGCAGATGAGAAGCAGAGGGCTGCCCAGCAGCAAGAGCAAGTGGTCACAGTGGCCCCTGGACATCCAGCCACATCCTGAGTGTTCCATAACCCCAAGAGAGCCTTCCCACTCAACCCCACAGACTCTCTGGGCTCACTCCGAATCTCAGAGGGTTCTGCAGGGTCAGAATAGGGGCAACTGAGTCATCTCCTCCTGGGTGACTCAGTTTCCAGCCCAGCGCCTCATGCTGCCCCAGTCTGTCACTCAACCCCGAACACCCAACTCCAACCACTAGGTGTGGGCGAATATCTCCTTGGGGGAAGGAGGGTTCTCTGGATCCCATCTCTGAGAGAAGCATCCAGGCCTGCTCTGCCCAAGACCAGGTGTCCTCTCTCCTTAACTCCTTACCCACCACTCCCCCTTTCCATTGTAGCCCACTTTCAAATGCCTCCCCCTCCAAGAAGCCCTCCTGGAGTTATCCATCCTTCCTACAGAGTCAGTCTCAAGACCTCTGGGCCTCAAAGTCACACAGCACTTTACCTACAAGAATATTCATACGCATCTCTCTCTCTCTCTCTCTCTCTCTCTCTCTCTCTCTCTCCCTCCCCATCAGTGCTCAGGCCTTACTCCTGACTCTACCCAGGGATCACTTATGGGGACTAAGGGGACCATATGAGATCACCCCAGGGATAGACCTGGGGTGAGTCATGTGCAAGAGAAGCTCCCAGCCGCTTACTGTCATTCTGGCCCCAATTGCAACTCTCTTGATTGCCTCTTTATGCTCAGTCCTATCCAAAAGAATCCCACAGGGGTGGATTTACTTAACCCCGGTAACAGCTCCCTACAAAGAGATGTCATTCTCACAGGCAGGAAGATCAGCCCAGCGCCAGGACTCGAACCCGCCTCTCTGTTGGATGCTGATTTCTCTCTGTCATGCAGCTTTTCCATGAGCCTGTGTTACTCATTCATGTTCCAAACTTTTGCCAAATGTCATCTACAAGCCGGTCCCATGCTGGGCTCTGGGGACACGAGACCACCAGAGTGGATGACCAGACCACCACCTCTGCTTCACGTGCAACGTAAGTTCCTGGGGTAAGATGAAAAATAAGTCAATTGGGTCATTAATTGCAAATACAATAAATACGGTGGCAAATAACTAAAGAATAATGAAAATCACTGGTGATGGCTTGCAACAGGGAACCAACTTGAGCCAGTTGCCTTCTTGGGTAAGGTGACATCTGTAACATCTAACATGCATCTACAAGAGCCAGACTTGGTAAGAATGGGTGTGAGGCCAAGCATATGAGGCAGAAGGAACAACACAAGCAAGTCTTAAAAGATCAAAGTGTTGGAGGAACAAGTAGCTGGTAAATGTGACCAGGGAGAGGGGCTGAACAGTTCAGACCCAAAGGCAAGGTTGTGAAGAGAGGGAAGGGCTGTGACCTTAATCTCAGGCACGGAAGTCAAGGAGAGCTTCAGAGGGAGGCAGAAGGTGTCTACATATCACAGAAAATAGCTGAAGGACTCCAGGTGCCCTGACCAGGTTAAAACTACTGGTCAAGATTGGACCAAGAGGGGTCGGAGTGGACTGGAGTGATAGTACAGCAGTGAGGGATTTGCCCTATACACAGCCGACCTGGGCTGTGTATGGTCCCATATGGTCCCCTGCGCACGGCCAGGAGTAACTCCTGAGTGCAGACCCAGAAATAACCCCTGAGCATTGCTGGGTGTGACCCAAAAAGCAGGAAAAAAGAGGGGCCAGAGTGATAGCACAGTGTGGATGGCATTTGCCTTGCACACAACTGATCCAGTTTCGATCCCCAGAATCCCACATGGTCCAAAGAGCACTCCCAGGAGTAATTTCTGAGTGCGGAGCCAGGTATAGCCCCTGAGTATCACCAAGTGTGACCCAAAAAACAAAAAAATATAAATGAAAGACTGGATCAAGATATCACTAATCTTTCCTAGGTCAGGTCTGATGAGAAATTCATTTGCTAACACCACAGGGTCCCAACTGAAAGAGATAATGGGGTACCGAGCAGGAGCCCAAGTCTCCCAATATGGAAAAGGGACCTTCGATTCCATCCTGTGGAGACCATGGTTCACCCAGCTGACAAGCTTGGTTCACCCAGGGAAGGTGCACCAAGAGCAAATGGCCACACCCATCTGTTATCCATCCATCATCTGTCCATCCTTCATTCCAACCATCCATCCATCAGGAAGGGCATCCATCTTCCAGCAGCCCTCTGCAGTCAGGGGTCCCCTGGTATCTGCTCTGCCCCCACACCCCCTGCCCCTGTGAGCATTGCCCTGACATTAACATTGCCCTTGACGTTGGCAAGTGAGGCAGTAGCTAGAGGATGAAAACCACTGTGGAGTCCGCTGGCTCATCAAGATGTTGGGCGAGTCTCCACGTTCTGGAATCCCAGCTGAGTCAGACAAGAGCTTTTGACTCCTTGGCTGAATGAGCCAATGGTTTTCCATCTCATCAGGCTATTCACACTGTATGACCAGATGTGAGATATTGGTATGAATGGGCCTTGTGAGCGTTCCACAGCCATTTCTGATCCGTAGTCAGACATATTATCCATTGCGCCACTGGCCCAACCCACAGCCATTTCTTAGGCATCAAAACAGTGAACCGAGGCCCGACCCATGGCTTCTATAGTCATCTGTGTGCAAATACTCCCACCAGGGCCAATGTTAAGATACAAGGGTTGGACTTGGCATTGGGGGTAGAGGTGCCACAGATCGCCATTCATAAATCCTTCTAGGACACAGCGCAATTGAAGCAGGTGACCCAGGAGGAGGGATGCATCTTGGGCTGGGCCTGAGGGACAAGTGCCCTGGACTGGGCGCCCACAGCTGAAACATACATTCCCACTTTGGGTCGTCGGAAGTCTGGGATCAGGGAGAGGGGCCTGGAGAAAACTGTCCCACACTCCCTCCTAGCTTTCTGATACTCTGGGATTTGGGACGCTAATCTATGTGTTCATCTCCATATGGTGCCTTTGTGTCCAAACACCCTCGGTCCTCTAGGGACCTCTTCACCTCAGATCACTCAACCCAACCGAGCTCACATCACCTGTTCCCCTCTAAAGAGAATCACCTTCCAAGGCCCCGGCTGGTATTAGCACATTAGCATATGACGGGAAACAATGCAACTCAATAACAACAAAACAGCAAAATAATCAAGAAACAGGGTAGGAGACACAAGGGGCTGCAGCATGTGCTCCCTAAGGAGCAGGAGCCTAAGTGCGACCCCTCCCCCCCACAACATGGGGAACACCAAGCACTGCTGGGGTCAGGCAGCAATCAGAGTAACTTGGCTGAGTACTGGAGGGCGTGTCCCCAAGCCAAAAATGAACAATGATAACTAGGAAGCGATGCTTTCTGAGGATTGATCACCCCTTTCAGTAAAATCTCAAGTTTGTGATTTAATTCTCCCGAGCTGTCAGGTGTAACTATTAACTCTAGCCCTTGTGACCCCGGTCACACGCGCACACACACACACACACACACACACTGTCCCCCCAACCCTGTCCTGCATGAGTCCTCCAAGATCTGCTGACTGGGAAGAGACGGGTTAGGTAAAGCCAGTGTAGACCCCGTGCCTGGACTTGAGGAACCCCCAAAGCATGTTCTCCTCCTCCAGGCAGGACTGGGAGCTCCAGGGACAAGCCATGGTCCCAGGGCCGCCCAGACTGATCAGCCAGGAACAGAGATGGCCTGAGCCCAAAGCCTGAAGTGGCCAGTAAGCAGGACTTTGCTGCCCATTTGGGGGCCAGCCAGCCCTGGCTTCAGCCCGGCATTAGCAGCTTAAGTCCTGTGTCCCAGAAAAGCCAGGACAGTTGGCCGGACCCACCTCCAGCTAAAGATAGTGAAAATGAAGCGTAGTACAGTGGGGAGGGCACTTGCATTGCACGTGGCCAACCCAAGTTCTATTCCCGGCATCCCATATGGTCCCCCAAGCATCACAGGAGTAATTCCTGAGTGCAGAGCCAGGAGTCAAGTCTTGAGCACTGCTGGGTAAGACTCACTGTCACCCCAAAAAATTAAACTGAGCAGAAAAGGAAAGTATGTCTCCACACATTTCCTGGGGCTTGTAGCCCCAACGGTCAGCTCGGATACCACTCAGAAATATGCAGCGAGGGTCAGAGCGATAATACAGTGAGCAGGACATTAGCCTCATATACAGCCAACCTGAATTTGATCCCTGGCATCCTACAGGGCTCCCCGAGCATGGCCAGGAGTAATTTCTGAGTGTAGAGCCAGGAGTAACCTCTAACTGAGCATCGCCGGGTGTGAGCGGAAAAAAAAAGGAAAGAAAAAAGAAAGATGCCGTGAGAGTAGGGGTTTCAGGTCTGCGTGCATAGGGGGCAGGGCTGAACCTCACCTGGGAAAAAGGCGAGACCACCCGATCCCTGAGGAGAGGTTAAGCACGGACCACCAAGGCCGGCTCTGGTCCCAGCACTGCCACAGGAGAGCACCGCCCAGCTCCGTGCCTCAGTTTCCCCATCTGCACCAGGTCTCCACCTCACTGCATGGCTGTGCCACTTCAGCCCAGGGCAGCCCAAGAGCCAGTACATGGCAGAGAACAGGCAGCACCGTGCGGAGAGGGCACAGGGAGGAATCCCTTCAGGGTCTGCCCACAGGCCCCAAGCTGCAGAACCGAGACATCAGCCCTCACCTGGCAGCCAAGATTTCTTTCTGCTGCCCAATCCTGAGGTTTGAGCAATTAAAAGACAGCCAGACAGGCCAGAGCGATAGCACACCGGTAGGGCGTTAGCCTTGTGCGTGGCCAATCCGGGTTCGATCCCCAGCATCCCATATGGTCCCCGAGCACCGCCAGGAGTAATTCCTGAGCAAGGAGCCAGGAGTAACCCTTGAGCATCGCGGGTGTGACCCAAAAAGCAAAAACAAACAAACAAACAAAAAAAAAAAAGACAGCCAGACCTCAGGAACCTCTGCCCCTGGACGTATACACATAGTGTGAAAGCAAATGTCAAACTGTGGGTTTGGGTGTTGCAGTGGGGCAGCACCAGACCATTTCCAGGGTGTCTGTTCAGGACAGCTGACAGGAAACAGCCTACTCATGCGGCACCACTAGGCGCTCCACAGAGGGAAACCAGAGGCATGAGGTGAGACAGCGCCATCAGAGGGTGACTATGTTCCTCCAGGGAGGGGGACCCGGCTGCTCTGAGCCCTGCCTGCTGCCGGGGTCCTGGCTCAGGAGGGCTGAGACCCTGCAAATCAGCCTCAGGGGTCCCAGGGGCCTGGGCGTGGTCTGGAGGCCTGAGCTCTGCACCCGTTTGTCCCTGGGGTCCGGTTAGGCACGGACCCTGAGGTGAGCCCAGCTGTGGCCTCTGTCCGGCTCTGTCCAGGCGCGGCTCTGCTCTCCTCCCCTAGTGAGGGGGCCCCTGTCCAGGCCAGGCTCTGTGCTGGGGCCGGGCTATGTGCCCTTATCTCGAACCCCGTCCCCAACCCTGCCCACATGCCTCTCGGGTGACAGGACCCACCAGGGCGACAGGACCATTTGCCTGGGACTGTCCTGGCTTTGTGTGTGTGAGCCGGTTGGGGCTTCGGTTTCTCCTGTGGGGGGGCAGCAGACAGCAATGGTGCTTGTGTCGGGGCACTGTGGTGAGTGGTGGGGGCAGCCCACCCAGGCTCTGTGGCTTCATCATCATCTCCCAGGGCTGGGGCTGCTCTGCGTCTCGTCTGGACTCCGGACCTCGCTGGCAGTGAGGGAATCCAGGGCTGAAATGGATCACGGACAACTCTGTAACTGTTTACCTCAGGTGATTGAACTTTTTTAAAAATTAAAAACAGGGGCCGGAGCGATAGCCCAGCAGTAGGGCGTTTGCCTTGCACGCGGCCGGGCCGTGCCGGCCTGGGATCGATCCCCAGCATCCCATATGGTCCCCCGAGCACTGCTAGGGAGTAATTCCTGAGTGCAGAGCCAGGAGTAACCTCTGAGCGTCGCCGGTGTGACCCAAAAAAGCAATAATAATAATAATAATAACAATAAATAAAAAAGAAAACAAATCCGCCTTCTCTAGAAAAACCAAAGCACTGAGCCCATAGAAACAAGACAACCTCCAGTGACAATGGGCTGGAAGTGAATGGGGTCCCGGGGGCCCACAGCCCTCACCACCCGCTCTCCAAGTCCCTCCCATACTCACTGGCTGGGCTGCCCGTCCTCGAGAGCAGAAAAGGAGCCATGGAGGATCGTGTCTGTGCAAAGGCGTGAGTGTCTGTGCAAGGACACACATCCGAGGGCATGTGCGGGGCAGCTCCAGCCGCCTTCAGCCATGGCGTGCGGCAGTGCCCGGGGCAGCAGGGGCGTTGCACAGGGCTGAGGCAGCAGCACACAGGTGAAGTGAGTAGATGCTGGAGCTTGATGGCACCGGCTCTTGCCTCTGTCCCTCTCCCAGGCCAGTGGCCACGGTTTCAAGCCCGTGTCCCGGGTGCTGTCAGCTGGGCTAGTGGCTGAGTCAGGAGCATTCAGAAAGCGTCAGAGTCTCAGTCAGACGCTTTCCTCAGCCTAGCAGCACGGGGCAGGCAGTTCACTGGGCTGGTGTCTGCGGACCAGTGGATGAGGATGTGGGCAGCCCCAGGTGTTGTGGCATCTCTGTAGGGCATGGTGAGTGCTGGGGGTCCAGGTCTGGCCCCGGAACCTGTGGCTCCCCTGGGGTGCAGGGATCTCCCCGGGACATGCAGAATAGGCTGACGCCCCCCCCCATCACGGGCCCTTTGTGCCAGCCTCGCCCCGCCCCCTGCCATCTGCCTGGTGCTTGGGGTCCCTGCGCCCCTGGGGCCTGGTTTGCTCCCAGACTCCCCATCTGCTGTGAGTCAGAGAAGGGTCCATGCGCTGGCAGGGGCGTGTGGGGAGGTACTGGACCTGCTCAGGCTCTAATCTGTGGGGGAACTGCTGGGTCTGGGGCCCTCTTGTCACATTCCCCTGGAAGAGGCAGCGCAACCCACCCCCACAGCCTCAGACCAAACTTTCTGTTTCTTCACCCCACACTTGCTGTGTGACCTCTGGCGATTCGCTGCCCTCTCTGGGCTCTGCAGTGAAAGTGGTTTCCCATGTGACTGTTTCGGCAGCTTTGTCCAGCTTGGGGACGTCTCAGTGCCCATACCAGCTGATGAAGAGTGGACAGTGGGAATTTCTTTGAGGTACCTGGGTGTCAGGGGATGTCAGGGTCTCAGTCTTCCCTAAAAGTTAGGCAATAGGAAGACAGGGGGCAGGCAGGAATTCAGAAGGGGGAGCCGCAGAGGATCA
Organism: Cryptotis parvus; assembly: GCA_021461705.1. Taxonomy (NCBI): domain Eukaryota; kingdom Metazoa; phylum Chordata; class Mammalia; order Eulipotyphla; family Soricidae; genus Cryptotis; species Cryptotis parvus. Next base: position 72,179 of record JAJIBD010007182.1, on the reverse strand, counting down.
AAGTCTGACCCTTGGGGGAGACTGAGACCCGCCCGTCGGGTCTGTGTTTGCTGAGCACCTGCCGCTCAGCAAACACAGAGCCAAGGCTGGCCCTGCCCTTCTGAGCCTCTGCCAGGGAAAGGAGCCCTTTGGGGCCAGGGGGCACCTGCAGGAAGATGAGGGGAGGCAAAACATCACAGAAGGAGCCGCGGGGCCCATAGCCCTCTCTCGGGGACACACTAGGACCCTGACTCTCAGTGGGCCTTGTCTCTGCACCCCAGGGAGTGACCTGCCAGGCCAAAGCCAGCCTCATGCCGACACAGTCAAGGATCAACATGTGTGGTAGAGCCCACAGGAAGACAAGGGAGACCGATAAGGCACTTTTCTACTTCTCAGGCCTCGCGGAAGGAGGTCGTGAACGTTCACGGTTAATAAATCAAGTTATTTATGGCTCTGGAAGTCAGCGAGGATAGAGGCTGTTGGAGCAGCCGGTTGCCCGCCTGCGAGGGCGTCACAGGAAGCCGGACCTTCCGATAAGCCCCTGCTTCGCTGCTGTTTGCAAATTGGGCTTCCAGAGTCGTCGTGGAAAATCTCCACAGCCCTGCTTGGTGCAAAGAACAGCCCTCGCTCACAGACATGTCCTCATGGAAGGTCATGTGAAGATCAAGGCTGAGAAAACCCCTGTCCTGCCGCTGACCAGCCTGGCCAGGGACCTAATACCTCCAGGCCCTTGTCCTGGTCTGAGGAATAGGGACAGGGCTGCTGTCTCTGCGGCTGGCCGGCAGACTCAGGAAGCCGCAGCCACTGAGTACTTTCACTGCCACACACACCTAACTCACGTACACACTCACTCTACAAAAACCAGCATTATTGTACTACACAACTTTTTTTTTTGGGGGGGACTTACTGTCCGGGTATGGTTGCAGGTCCCAGGACACTCCCTTTTTATTCTTTCTAATTGATACAAGAATTCCATTACACAGTATATTAAGATTTCCCTTTCCATTTCCTTTTGGAGGAAATGTGGGCGGTTGGCAACTTCTAGAACACCCTGCCCAGGAATTAGCATAACAAGGGATTTTCAGGAGGGCAGATTCCCAAGAGAGGGGTTGTAGGAACATTAAAAGATATTTTTTGGCTTGTGTGTTTGTTTCGGTTGCGCAGTCACACCCGTGGTGCTCAGGGTTTAATCCTGGCTCTGCGCTCAGGGATCACTCTTTATGGGGTGCTCCAGATCAAACCTGAGTTGGTCATAGACAAGGCAAGTGTCCTGCCTACTGGGTTATCTCTCTGGCCCCCAAAAGTTTTACAGACATAAGTAAGAGCTCTCTTCACAAGGTTGTGCCAAGTGAGGTCCGTCCCCCCCCCATATCCATACATCTGCTTCTTCTCAGGGTAGGGAGGTGCACTGGTCATGCTCAGCAATTACTCCTGGCATGGAGCTGAATATCCTGACACTCACCCTCAAAGACATGATCAGTTAATCTTTGATAAAGGTGCAAAGAGTCCAAACTGGAGTAAGGGAAAGCCTCTTCAACAAGTGGTGCTGGGAAAACTGGACAGCTACATGTAAAAAAAATGAATTTGGACTTGTGTCTAACACCTTGCACAAAAATCTAATCAAAATGGATTGACGATCTCAATATCAGACCTGAATCCATAAAGTACGTTGAAGAAAATATAGAAAAACCTTCCATGACATTGAAGCTAAAGACATCTTCAAAGGTGAAATAACCATTAACAAATCAACTAAAAGAAAAGATAAACATATGGGACTACATGAAACTAAAGAGCTTCTGCACCTCAAAAGAAACAGTGACCAAGATAGAAAGACAGTCCACAGAATGGGAAAGAATGTTCACCCAATACCCATCTGATAAGGGGCTGATGTCCAGGATATATCAGGCACTGGTACAGCCATATAAGAAGAAAACAGCCAACCCCATTAAAAAATGGGGAGAAGAGATGAACAGAAACTTTGACAAGGAGGAAATTCGAATGGCCAAAAGGAATATGAAAAAATGCTCATCATCACTAATCATCAGAGAGATGCAAATCAAAACAACAATGAGATATCACCTCACACCACAGAGACTGACCCATATCCAAAAGGGTAAAAGCAACAAGTGCTGGCGTGGATGCGGGAAAAGGGGACTCTCATACATCGTTGGTGGAAATGTAGACTTGTATAACCTTTCTGGAAAACAATATGGACATTCCTCCAAAGACTAGAAATTGAGCTCCCTTTTGACCCAGCCATACCACTCCTGGGAATATACCCTGGGAAGCCAAAAACACACAGAGGAAACACAATCCACACTTTTATTTTCATAGCAGCACTATTCACAATAGCCAGAACCTGGAAACAACCAGTATGCCCGAGAACTAATGGCTGGATAAAGAAACTGTGGTACATCTACACAATGGAATACTATGCAGCTGTTAGGAAAAAATAAGTTATGAAATTTGCCTATAAATGGATGATTTACAGGAAGCCTTTAATTCTGTGGAGACTGAAGCAGTAATCGAAGCCCTAGCCAAACAGGGTGTTCAAACCCCATCAAGATCCTTCGTGAGCTGTATTATGGATTCACCACCAGGATCTCACCATTCTACAAAGAAGTGATCATTGATGTCAAAAGAGGGGTTCGACAGGGTGATACCATTTCACCAAAACTCTTCAGCGCCACCCTCGAGAACATCATGCGACAATTAGAATGGGAAGGAATGGGAGTGAAAATAGATGGTCGGCAACTACACCACCTCCACTTCGCTGATGACATCGTTCTAATAACACCAAACATTAGCCAAGCGGCACAAATGCTGGCTGCCTTTGACCGAGAATGTGGAAAGATAGGCCTACAGCTGAATCTAAAGAAAACTATGTTTATGAAAAATGAACTAGTTCCAGAGGCCCCATTCACTCTCAATGGAACAAACATCTGTGAATGCAGCAGTTATGTGTACCTAGGTCGAGAAGTCAACATGATGAACGACCTAAAACCTGAGCTGCGCAGGAGGAAGAGAGTGGCATGGAATGCCTTCAAAGGCATCAAAGAAATAGCTGAAAGGGGGCCGGAGCGATAGCCCAGCGGGTAGGGCGTTTGCCTTGCACGCTTGGCCGGCCTGTGCCGGCCCCGGGTTCGAATCCCAGCATCCCATATGGTCCCCTGAGCACCGCCAGGAGTAATTCCTGAGTGCAGAGCCAGGAGTAACCCCTGAGCATTGCCGGTGTGACCCAAAAAGCAAAAAAAAAAAAAAAAAAAAAAAGACCCTGAAGGAACGGTTTGAGGCTCTTCATATTCCTGAATCAACCAGATGCCATTGGGCTACATTGGCCCGTGATAGGGTCCAATGGAAATGTTACTGGCGCCCGCTTGAGCAAATCGATGAATAATGGGATTCAAGTGATCAAGTGATCAAATGGATGGATATGGAAAGGATCATGTTGAGTGAAATTAGTAAGAAGGAAAGAGAGAGATATAGAATAACTGCATTTATTTGCATGACATAAATATATCAGGTGGTCTTACCAAAAGTGGAAATTACCTGAAACATGAGGGAGTCAGAGGTTAGGTATGACAGAGAAGGGAACATGTGTGAATAAATGTCGAAAAGGGCTGATACCAACATAGAACTGAGCATTAAATAAAGGCAAAAAAATGCACAAGATGGCTTCTAAGTGTATATAGTGCAACCCACAATGTGTAAGAGAAGGAAAAGAGAGAGGGGGAGAGAGAAAAAGAGATAAAGAACCTACCATTTAGGCAGGCTATGGGAGGGGGGGAGAGAATTGGGGACATTGGTGGTGGGAAATGGGCACTGGTGGAGGGCGGGTGCTGGAACACTATGTGACCGAAACCTCCAAACATGAACAACATTGTAATTGTATATCTCACGGTGGTATAATAAAATGTTTAATTTTAAAAAAAAGAAATTACTCCTGGCTCTATGTTCAGAGATTGCTCCTGGAGGGGCTCTGGGGACCACCCGGGATGCCGGGGCTCTAACCTGGGTCAGACGCAAGGAAAGTTAGTGTCCTACCCGCTCTCCTTCCTCTCAGCCTTCCTTAGATTTTCTTTTAATACTTCAGTAGTTACTGAACTACTTTTACTACCCCTGGAAACAACCAGTATGCCTGAGAACTGATGGCTGGATAAAGAAACTGTGGTACATCTACACAATGGAATACTATGCAGCTGTTAGGAAAAAATGAAGTTATGAAATTTGCCTACAAATGGATGGACATGGAAAGGATCATGTTGAGTGAAATTAGTCAGAAGAGAGAGAACCAGTAACACTACTATTACTGGTGCCCGCTCGAAGCAAATCGATGATGAACGGGAAGACAGTGAAGACAGACAGTGATACTTCAGTAGTGATTGTTCAATGCATCCATCTTGAATCTGTGTGATGTGAGTGTGTCTGTGCATACACGTGTGCATGTGTGGTGTGAGGTGGGGAGCTCCAGTTGCCCCAACACTCTGCACTGATTGATTCACCCTTCCTGGCTGCCAGATGGAGCCCTCTTACCAGCTGCATCGCCCTGAGCTTCCTTGCTGTGACTGGCACAGTCACAGGTCCCTGCGGCTGACCAGCGCCTGTCACTGTCGATTAGAGGAGGCGCTGTTGCACCAGATCAGGACCAAGCTCCGGATTAGAGCTCTGCCCTGGAAACCAGCAGTGGAGGCTGCTGTCAGGAGCCAGAGCTTGCGCTGGATTTGGTTTAAAACCAACTTCATTTTCCAGCTCACTTGCACCCTGGGAAGGTGCTGGAGGGTGACACAGAGCATGGATAGGTCACGTGGCAAACAGCACCGTCTACACATGGAGCAGGTTTATCTCTCCACAAAGTCCGTTCATGCCCCTTTGCTGTCGACCTCCCCAGCCTCTCACCCCATAATTAGTACATTTTTTGTTAGTTTTGGGGGTCACACCCAATAGTGCTCAGGACTCCTGACTCTGCACTCAGAGATCAATTCTGGTGCGCAGAGAACCATATGGGGTGCTGGGGATTGAACCTGGGTCAGCAGCATGCAAGGCAAATGCCCCACCCTCTGTACTACTTCTCTGGCCCCTTCACCATGATTATTTTTATCTGTGTGTGCATGTTGTAGATGTATAAGCATTTGCTGAGAAATAAATAACCTTGATCATGAGCCCCTGGGCTGAGGAAGAAGGAAAATGAACTACCACCCCCAGGGAAAGGATGTTTCTCTTGGGGCCGAAAAAAAGCCCCCAGACCTTTTAGGTAAAAAGAGATGGCTCACCCACACTACGTCTCCCCAGCTTTGGGCAGAGAGTTCTGTTCTCACAGGTTTGTCATTTTTATCCAAGCTTATAAATCAAATCTATCCAATGTTGGCTTAATGTTTTCTTTGAAACCTATGGCTCTTTTGTACCGTGGTTCAGAACGATGATTTTTTACAAGATAGCACAGTATCTCTGAGGTCACATAACTAATGAAAGGCAAGTCACGAGGCTAAAACCCCAAAATTATCTCCCAGATAAGGACTTTAGAGAGGAAATGTTGAGGATGTTCAATGAGTTCAAAGAAACAAGGGACAGACCGCCAATAAAACACAAAAAAGTATGAGAAAACTATAATCAGAAATGACAAAACTACAATCAGAAATAACAAAAATCATCTAGTAAGTAGAAGAAGCCACAGTCAAAGAAACCATCCCTGAGAAGTTCCCAGATTTGAAGAGCGCAGGCAGCCAGATTCAAGAGACCCAGAGGATACCAGCTGAGATGCAAATAAAAATACTCCAAGACAGACAGACGCGTCCTAATCAGAATGACTAAAGCTAAAGAGATAGAATATTGATAACAGCAAGCCAAGGAAGGAAATTACATACATCCTTAAGATTCACAACATATTTATCAAATAAGACCCAGTGGGCCTGAAGTCTAGGGTGGGATATAGTGGAAAAGAAGGGGCGGGGATGCAACTTAATGAAATGAATGCCTCGCCAAGAATTCTTTACCCAGCTGGAACCTAACATTTATCTCTGTAGTCTATGACCGCATTAATATTGTCTTGTGGGAGAGGCTGGGCTGGAAAGAGGAGAATGAGGACAGGAACGGGGTCTGGAGACAGGGCTCAAGCCACAGGGCTCAAGGCTCACAGGTCCAGCCACAGACCTGCCCCCTGGGCAACACGCACTTGCCTTCCCAGCCCTCAGATCTGCTCAGGACAAATGGAAGGAAACAGAGCTTCCAAGACAGCAGACTCTGAGCAGGACTCAGCCCAGCTAAAGCCATTTTATGGCCCTTATTTCCCCCCACTCATCCCCCTTCTTTTTACTTCTCTCCTCTCCCCTCCATTGTGCCATTGTGGCAATGACTAGGAACATACACAGGGTTTTTTTTGTTTTGTTTTTTTTTTTTTTTTTTTTTGCTTTTTTTGAGTCACACCCGGCAATGCTCAGGGGGCTTCTCCTGGCTCTGCACTCAGAAATTACTCCTGGCGGTGCTCAGGGGACCATATGGGATGCCGGAACCGAACCCGGGCCAGCACAAGCCGGCCGAGTGCAAGGCAAACGCCCGACCCGCTGGGCTATCCCTCCGGCCCCGAACACACACAGTTTTGACACGGTTCTCACTGGGTCTCACATCTGGCTCCAGACTCAGCATTCAGGACTGGGGATGGGGGGTGCTTAGAGAGCTTCTCGTCCTGGCCACCAAGACCAGCGCCTCTCAGAACACCCCCAGAACAGCCGCTAGCCTGGGACACGCCTGCCCGTTCCTCAGGCTCACCTATACCCCCGCCCCGTGGGAGCTGTTTTCCCAATACACCAGGGAGGCTCCTGGATTTGCACCCCGAGCCCTGACCTCTTATTTCCTGTAAATCCAGAGAGCAGCCTCGGCCTCATGCCAGGAGTCCCCAAGATCAATCCTTGCAGAAGCAGTGGCCCGGCCCCCGTTCTATGAATTCACTGCTCTGGAAGCAGTTCATCCCTCTGTGCTCATGGGAGCATAGGGTCCTGGCACTAAGGGTCAAGCACTGTGCCAGGGGGCTGGAGAGGGGCATAGAGAACCTCCCTGGCATAGCCAAGGCCCCTTCCAGAGCCTGGGAACAGACTTCTGCTGCCTGGAATCCAGCAGGGGCGGCCAGAGGGCTCCTGTCTTTTGGGCATTGTGGTAGCAAGCACTGAGGGAGGAGTGGACACCCTCCCTGCTCCACTTGCAGGGACCCTCTGTCTCAGGCTTGGGACCCTCACTCAGCACCACCTCCCCCTACACCAGGGCCATGCCCCCACTGCTTCTCTGTACCTCTCTCACCCCATTTCACTGAGGATGTCTGTGACCCCAAAAGATCAAGGTGCATACTGAGGTCCAGAGTGGTGGTGCTGTAGGCAGTGGCGGGGCTCGGCCACAGGCCAGGAGAGCACATTCCCCGCTGCACTTTTTCTCCGGCCCACAACCAGGACACCATCTGATTCTCAGCTGCCCTTCCCAGGTACATGACACGGCTTTTGTTTTGTTTGGGGGCCACACTCATCAGTGCTCAGGACTTACTCCTGGTTCTGTGTTCAGGGCTCACTCTTGGCAGGGCTCAGGGGGACCACAGGGGAGCCCAGTTTGGAACCCAGAAACATGGCCTGGCGTGTGCAAGGCCAGCGCCCTCCCCACCGCACTGTCTCCCTGGTCCCACCCGGCTAAGTGAATCTCAGTGCTCATTTTTTTTTGTTTCTTTTTCACTCACACCGGCGACACACAGGAGTTACTCCTGGCTCTTCTGCTCAGGAATTACTTCTGGCAGTTCAGTGCTCATTCTGTACCAGAAACTCTCCTGAAGTCTGACAACTCTTAATGCATGATGTCTCCTCTCAGATCTATGAGCCAGTTACCACTGGGATCATCCCCTCTGACAGATCAGGAAATGAAGGCACAGTGCAGGCACATGTCTGGGGTGGGACCTCACCAGCTGGCTTGGCTTGAGTTCATGCTCCTACCCATCTGCACACAGCCTCTGGTTTCAAAAGCCAAAGAAGGCGAGGGGTAAAGAGGAGGAGGATAAGCAGGAGAAGTAAGCATAAGGATAAGGAGGAGCAGGAGAAGTAGCAGGAAGAGGGGTAGGAGGAGAAGGAAGAAGAGAAGGAGGAAGAGAAGGAAGAGGAGGAGGAAGAGGAGGAGGAAGAGGAGGAGGAAGAGGAGCTCTTTAGACGCTGTATGGGGGACAGATGCGCATAGAGAAGATACTGGGGCCAGAGAGATAGCACAGTGGGTAGGACACTTGCCTTGCACAGGGCCAACCCAGGTTCTATCTCCAGCACCACATACGGGCCCCCTAAGCCCACCAGGAGTAAGCCCTGAGCACAGACAGATGTGGCCCAGAACAAAACAAACAACCGAAAACATGAAAGGATGCTGAAAAGTAGCTGAAAACTTTTCCTTTGAGAGCCTTGGTAAGAACTGGGGGAGAGGGAAGCAATCGCTGGTGCATGAGCACGTGCCTCTTCAGCCCAGCACAGGAACAGTGGAATAACAACAGCACAGAAGCTGCCCTGTGCCAGTGGCCAGCTCAGAACACATTTTCTTTATTTTAAACAGTTTTTGTTTTAATTGAATCGCCATGAGATATACAGCTATAAAGTTGTTCATAATTGGGCTTCAGTCATATAATATTCCAACACTCCTCCCTTCACCAGAAACATATTTTTAATCATTATAAAAATCCTCATTATGCAATGCTACATGGGACCCTCATCATTAGAAATGATTTTTTTTTCTCTTTGAGTCACACCCGCCAATGCTCAGGGGTTACTCCTGGATCTGCACTCAGGAATTGCTCCTGGCAGAGCTCAACAGACCATATGGGATGCCAGGAATCAAACCCAGGTTAGTAGCATGCAAGGCAAATACCCTACCCACTGTGCTATCGCTCCGGTCCCAGAAAACGATATTTTTAAATGACTGTAGCAGAGACCTGAGAGATAAATCAGCGTTTAAGGCACTGGCCTGGCACGCAGCCAACCCAGGTTTGACCCCTGATACCATAAAGGATCCCCCAGAGTCCCACCAGAGTAACACCTGAGCATAGTCAGGTGTGGCCCCCAAAACAGAACAAACAAAATAAGGGTAGTGCCCGCCCTCCTCTACAAGGAGAGCCCCTGCGATCCCTCTCCAGGAGTCCTGTCCTCGGGTACTGTCCTCTCCTCGCGTGGGGGCTCTATTTGGTGCCCACTTTCAGTGACGAGAAGACACGGCAACGAGCTGTCGCTTCCAGCAGCACCTCAGGAGAAGACTGTAGCTTCCATCTTGGCGTCCCTCTCCCTCTCTCTGGTTAGGTTTCCCATGAGCCGACAGCCTGGGGCATCAACTCGACAGAAACCTCATGAATGGCTGTGAGAGCACCTCACTCAGGCCTCACCCACAAACGTAATGCAAGTTTGTTGTGTTCGCCGCTAAGTGTTGAGGTAAACTGTTACACTTCCACAGTACCTAAAACTTCAACGACCTTCGGAGAACTAGTCCAAACACCATTTACAATCCTCCCAAGCACATCAAGCGCGTAGAAATAAATTTAGCCAGAAAGGTGCAACCTCAACTCTGACTTTCTGGTGTATTGGTGAGTCATTGCAGGGGGAAGAGGTCAAAAACCTCCCCAATGCTCCCTCACACCGGTGGCTATCGAGTAGGTGAGCCCCGACTTGAATTGGTGCTGGGACTTCTGAGGTCCCTTCTGGGTTTAAAACAAAAAAACCTCAAAAGTCAGCCATGCACAGCGTTTGACAGTAAATGGCAAACCCCCACTGTAAAAAAGCGATTAAACTTCCTGGAGCAACTCAGAGGCCGTCCTGACTTTGAAGCAGGGAAGGTTTCTTAAGCGCAACGGCACTAACCAGAAAGTCAAAGTTTAACCGGCCAGACTGTGTCAGACTGAAGGAGTTCTGTCCTCCAAAAGGCTTCCGACTGGGAGTGGCAAGTGGGGGGGATGGCTGGCAGGGCCAAGAGGCTGTGGGGACACTCCCCCAGGCCGGTGGACTGAGAGTTTAACCGATGCCACTGCTAGAGCAGAAGATTCTGATGAAGTGGAACCCAGAAATTCCACCCCCCACATAGAGAACTGGCAGAAAACTGAGATTACGCACCACCACTCACAGCTCAGAGGGCTTAGAGAAGCTGCGCTAACAATAGTCCCAGTCCTGGCTGGAGCAATAGCACAGCAGGGAGGCTTGCATGCAGCTGACCCAGGTTCAATTCCCAGAGCCCTATATGGTCCCACCAGGAGTAATTCTTGAGTGCAGAGCCAAGAGGAACTCCTGAGCATCACCAGGTGTGGCCCCCAAACCAAAGCTTATGTAAATAGATTAATTAACTTAATTAAATAATGAGAAAACACTGGACCCAGAGCGATACCAGGGTTCAGCTCCCAAGCACTGCATATGGTCCCCCAAGAACCACCAGGCATGGCCCGGAGCACAGAGCCATGTGACACCCCCAAAATACTCAACTTAATTTTTTAAATGGGGCTCTTCAGTCCTGCTGCGGCTCCGCGAGGTTGCTGAGAGCCCGCGGACACCTAGAGGCCTCCCGGGGAGCTGCTGTACCATCTCTCTCCGCTGCCCAACGTGCCCTGTGGTTTTTCTAAGTGGGCAAAGTGCAGATTTTCTCTCATTTATTATGCTGGAGCTGCATTTATTATGCAGAAGCTCTCTGCTACTGCGGGTCAGATTTGCGTCCCTTCTAGAAAATTCACAGCCATCTGTCTTCGGTCCTCCCAGTCTCCATTCTAGGCAGCCTTCACTCTACCTCTGATGGCCCATAGGTAAGACTCCGTATTATCCGCCACTTGTGTCCCTGTGTCACGTGCTCACCAGCCAAAGACCTTTTCCAGCTCCCTAAACCCTCCCTACTTGTTGGGTTTTTATTTATTTATTTATTTATTTATTCATTTTCATTTATTTAATTTGCCTTTTTGGGTCACATCTGGCGATGCTCAGGGGTTACTCCTGGCTCTGCACTCAGTAATCACTCCTGGCAGTGCTCGGGGACCATATGGGATGCCAGGGATCGAACCCAGGCCGGCATGGGCCGGCTGCGTGCAAAGGCAAACGCCCTACCCGCTGGGCTATCACTCCGGCCCCTATTTGTTGGATATTTTAGTTTGGAGGCCACGCCTGGTGATGCGCAGGGGTTTCTCCTGGCTCTGCACCCAGGAATGACTCCTGGCAGTGCTCAGGGGACCGACCATATGGGATGCCGGGGATCAAATCCGGGTCAGTCGCTTGAAAGGCAAACACCCTCCCACCGTACTATCGCTCAGGCCTCATACTCATTTTTTCAGATTTGAGGATGACAGCTTTTATTTGCAGAAGTGCTGCCTGTGTCCCTTCTGTCCCTCTGCCCTGCTGTGGGCCGTGCCTACCTGTGTCCATTCCATCCCTGCTGTGGGCTGTGCCTACCTGTGTCCACTCATCCCTGCTGTGGGATGTGCACACCTGTGTCCCCTCCGTCCCTCTGTCCTGCTGTGGGCTGTGCCTACCTGTGTCCACTCATCCCTGCTGTGGGCTGTGCACCTGTGTCCCCTCCGCCCCTCTGTCCTGCTGTGGGCTGTGCACAAGTGGGGGTGGGGCATCCTCCACTACTCCGCTGCCCTCAACCTGCTGCTTCCAGCTCAGTTCTCACACGGGCAGGAGCAGGTGGGAGCGAGTCCCCAGACACCTGTGAGGGCTTCACTTCACTCCCCCAGCGGGTCTTCCCTGGGGGGTGTGGAGTGGGGCTCCTGTCCTCTGGGTTTGCTTTAGCAGAGGGGAACTAGACCAGGCCCTCCAGAGCTTTGCCTCGGGATCCACGTGACTTCCCTCGCCCCCCCTAAGGATCATGGGCAGGACTGCTGCAGGGCCACGGCCAGGATAACAGCTCTGCACACCCCAAGGTTCATTGCCACACCCTGCAGTGCTCAGGACTTACTCCTGGTTCTGTGCTCAGGAATATTCCTGGCGGTGCTCAGGGGAACATATGGGATGCTGGGATAGAACAAGGCTCAGCTGAATGCAAGGCAAGGACCTACCCATTGTACTATCTCTCTGGCCCCCTGCAAGCTCCTTTGACACAGCCCAGCCCACAGGCTGTGGCCCAGGAGAATGAATCTTGGTGCTTCATATCAGGCTCTAGGGGGTGGGCAGGGGTAGGGAGCAGAGAGCAAGCACCTCCCTGGGCGTGGGGGTGGGGAGGTCAAGAGTGGCTTCTGGGCTCCAGAGCGCAGAGCCAAACTCTCAGAGAAGGTTCATGGGGCTCTGGGCCCAGAGCAGAGCCTCTAGGCAAAGCCTGCGGTGCTGACAGAGGACTCAAAGCTGAAGGAAGTTCCCTGTGCAAGCCCCGGAGGAGGAGGAAGGGCTGAGGGGCGCCAAGCCGGCCCCCCAGGCCTTTGGCTCCCACTGAGAAGTTGGCTGTGAGAGGGAAGGAGGCAGGGGCTCGGTGGAAGGTCCCTCGGGCTCCAGGTAAGCTGAGGCTAGGGCTAGGCATGCAGGGAAGGTGGGGAGCCCCCAGGAGGAAGACAGGACTGGGATCCTGAGCCAGGTGGCAGGGTGGGGATGGCAGATTGGTCCCTGGCAGAGAAATGAGTGCACCTGAGGGTGCCCCGTCAGCAGGGTGGGAGAGCTGGGAGGGCCAAGGGTGCACTTCCCGACCCCCTCCCGATCCACACTTCTTTCTAGCAGGGCTGCCGACCAAGAACACACACAAAAAAAGTGGCAGGACCCTGCAGCCAGAGGGGGGAGTGATAGCCCAGTGGGTAGGGCACTTGGCTGGCACACTACCACAGCCACAACCAACCTGAGTTCAACCCCCAACATCGCATATGGCTCCCCAAGCACCACCAGGAGTGATTCCCTGAGCACAGAGTCAGGTAACCCCCTGAGCACCACCAGGTGTGGTCCAAACAGGAAGAAAACAAACAAATGGGGGGTCGGTGTGATAGTATAGCGGGTAGGGCATTTGCCTTGCACACAGCCGACCCAGCAACCCATATGGTCCCCCAAGCACCACCAGGAGTAATTCCTGAGCGAAGAGCCAGGAGCAACCCCTGAGCATTGCTGGGTATGACCCAAAAAAGCAAAAAATAAATAAATAGATAGATGGATGGACGGACGGACGGAAGGACCAACGGACCGACAGACGGGTGGATGGATGGATAGACGGATGAATAAACAAATGAACAAATGAACGAATGAATGAATGAATGAACGAGCGAACAAATGAATGAATGGATAAATAAATAAATTAAATAAAGCTTTGGCCTTGAAAGACCTTTAAGAAGAAAAAAAAAATTCAGATAAAAGAGGCAGAGTTGGGGTCCGGAGTGATAGCCCAGCGGGTAGGGGCGTTGCCTTGTACGCGGACGGCTCATGCCGGCCCAGGTTCGATCCCCAGCATCCCATATGGTCCCCTGAGCACCCCAGGAGTAATTCCTGAGTGCAGAGCCAGGAGTAACCCCTGAGCATTAACGGTGTGACCCAAAAGGCAAAAAAAAAAGAAAAGGCAGAGTCCTGCCTCGGCCATGTACCATCCTGGGCCCAGCCAGGACCGAGGAACCAAGAGGAAGAGAAAGGCGGAGAGATGCAGCTGCTCTTGGCAATGTCTGAATTCAGCCTCTGCCCCCCAAACTGGTCACCCTCTATTTTATCCCACCGCCCTACTTTCAACACCCTTCCCAACACACGTACACATGCTTACACTGTATGCACACACATGTACAGACATGCATGTATACACATGTGTGTACACACAGCCCGTGGCTCTCCCAAATTACAGCCATGAAAGAACATGGGAACCCCTGTCTCTGGTCTCTGCGTTTCATCGTCACCTTACACTTCCTCTTTCACTCACCTCCTGGGAGTTCTGTCCCTGACAGTGGACCCCCAAACTCCACCAACCCCATCTTTCCTCCCATCTGGACGCCCCCCCATCACTGGGCCCAAGCCCACCGAGAGCGTGAGGGATGGTGCCACTCATATCTCACAGCCCAGGAGCATTTCCGGGAAGTGGTCCCAGCCCAGAGCCTGAGTCCCCAGCACGCCTGTTTCCTAGAACACCAGATCCGCCCGAGTCGGGGCAGCCACATCCTCCCTGTGCCTGGCCGCTGTAGCCAGGTGTGGGGTTGGGCATGGAGGGGTGGGCAGAGGACCCCATCTCACAGAGCTGCTGGCCCAGCCTGGCTCACCTCTCCTGGAGCTGCCTGAGAGGTGCCAGAGGCTCCTGAGCCTCAGCGTGGGCCACCTCATGAGGCCTCGGACCCCGGGCTGGGCTCCACCAGAAACTCGACCCTGGTCAAAGAGGGGGAGGCGGGGAGGTCTGCATGCACGCAGAGGGGAAGGAGCTCAGGCTCTGGGGGGTTCACAGAGCAGAGGGTTGGGACTCAGGGTTTAGGAGGAGACAGCACGTCCTGAAGGCCACAAGGTGTGGGACCAAGGCCAACTAGGCTGGGCAGAGGCCACGCTGGGAAGCGGGGCAGGAGGTGACAAATTTGAAGGTCAGTGGGATGTGCCCAGAGGGCAGTGAGGCCTGGGAATCAGACCAGCCGGCCTCGGAGACTCACAGACAGTGGACACGTAATTATAGCAAAAATACCAGCACTGCCACAATAACCCCTTATTGAGCACATACTCTATGTCAACTCCTTCATATAGTTGACTCTGTGTTTCGCCAAGCTGGTGATCAAACCCAGGACATCACACATGCAAGTCAGGTGCTCAACCACTAAACGACAACACAGCTCAGATAAGGATTATTTTATTTCATCTTCCAAACTGGTGCTTCCAGGAGCCAGAGAGTTAAGGTGCTTGCCTGGCATGCAGCAACTCCAGTTTGATCCCCAGCATCATATGTGGTTCTCTGAGTATCACCAGGAATGACTCCTTAAACACAGAGCCAGTAAGCCCTGAGCACCTCCAGGTATGGCCCCAGAAAACAAACAAAACAGGTCATCTGGCAGGAGACAGGTGGGAGGTAAGATACTTGCCTTATGTTTCTTACATTGCTTCTGCCCCAGCCCTAGCTCCATCCCCAATTCTGCACAGGGTTCCCCAAGCACCACCAGGGGCCAGTCCTAACCCCAGAGCCAGGAAACACCCCTGAGCACAGCCAAGTCCAAGTGTGGTCCTGAAACTCTAAGCAAAAAAAGAAAAGAAAAAGAAAAGCTTCTGTCACCCTCCCCTTTTCCAGGTAGGAAACTGAGTCACAGAGAAGCTGAGTGGGGAGGCCACAGTCAGACAGCTGGCGGGAGGCATCTGTGATCCATGTGCAAGCCGGCTCCAGAGTCCACACTGGGCACAGACCAAGGGGCTGTTTGCATCAGGCAATAAACAGAGGCTCCCGCTGCGACAATCTGGTTCTGATTCCCTCCGGTCTGTGCGAGGCACTGGTCCACAGGCCCACGAAGTTCTGCAGGCGCTGCCAGGGGTGCCCAGGGCACAAGACCCCATGGCCAGAGCAGACACCTGAAGGGAGAGAAGCTAGCACAGAGCAGATACCCCTGGACCCGGTACGTGGAGCATCTCAGCATTTCCAGACGCCGGTTCCCTCTGCACACAGGCCAACAGTGCCCCCTGCTGGGCCGCCCCGAGAAAGCACCAAGCGCAGCCGGAGCTTCCACTGGGTTTAAGAGACAAGGGCAAGGGCAAGGACCCGTCTGCCCTAGTAGCCCAGGCTTGGAATTTAGAGCGGCACCATCTCTTCTCCCAGGGGGCCTCAAGCCTGGAGCCACCAGCTGTGACCAAGAAACGAACCAAGAAAAAAGGCAGAAAGGGCTTCAGGCATGACTGGAGACAAGGGGCCCAGGGTCAAGCAGTCTGACGTTCCCGAGGGCCCTCCCGGGTGACCGCGTCTGAGACACCAGTCCCAGATGGCAGGCGGAGAGAACAGCGTAAGGCTCAGTGGGGAATCCCCCTGTATTGACTCTTCATCCTCGTTACCGAAGTCCTCCGAAGCACTGGGCGTAGCGAGACCAGAGCAACCTGCTCTGTTGTCCTGGCCTTGAGAAGTAACAGGCCAAGGCTGGGCCTGGCACCTTACGAGAGTGTGCTGCGCCCCCACGTGGTGGGGTTTCAGAGCAGAAAGCAAGACCACCAGCCTGGGGAAGCCTCAGAGGGAGCCAGGCCACTGGCTCAGCAGCTGGACAGCACCTCCCGGGAGCAAGCTGGCATGAGGTAGAGGCTGCGGCTGTGAGATTCAGGCTCTCTCACTACTGCGTGATCCGGGAGCTGCTGACCGTCTCCATCTCTGTCTCGGCCTTGGCCCTGGCCTCTGAGTGGCACCTCTGGGAGCAGAACCACAGGAAGAGGGAGAAACCTGTGGGGATAAGAATGGTTAGTGGGAGCAGTGGGGCCTCCTGGGGATGAGGAGAGGAGAGCAAGAGGAATCCCCAGATTCCCTCACAAGGCAGAGCTGGGAAGCTGGGGTGAGCCCTCAGTGAACCTCTGGCATGCAAATTCCAAGGCAACGCCACCCTATACAAGCTTGGCTGCTGGCTGTGGGCTGGTTTTGAGTCCCCCTACTCACCCACTGATCCTAAAGTTTAGCATGCACATTCTCTCTCCCTCTCTCTCTCTCTCTCTCATTTGTACATATACACATGCAGCGTGCGTATACACACACACACACACACACACACACATGCACTCACACCACGTTCTCCCACAGCTCACATATTCTCTCACACTCACACACATTCGTTTTGATTTGTTTTGTTTGGGGGCCACAGCTGACAATCCTCAGGGATTACTCCTAACTCTGTGCTCAGGAATAGCTCCTGGTGGTGATCAGGCGACTATATGGAATGCTGGGGGGCTGACCGAGGGTGGGTCGCAGGCAAGGCATACCCGCTGTACATTGCTCCAGCCCCGTCTCACACGCACACAGTCCCTCTCACACACATTATCCCTCTCACATATTCTCTCTCACACACATTCTCACACACATTATCTCTCTCACATATTCTCTCACATATTCTCTCACACACATTCTCTCTCATACACACAATCTCTCACACACATTCCCTTTGTCTGTCTCTCTGTCTCTTATACACATTGTCTGTCTCTGTCTCACACACATTCTGTGCCCCTGTCTGTCTCCTCTCTTCTCTCTGTCTCTCTGTCTCTCTGTCTGTCTCTCTCACTCTCTCTCTCTCTCTCCCTCCTGCCCCAGACCTACCGTAGAGCGAGTTGATGATGGTGAAGAGGAAGAGCTGGGGCACCAGGAAGGGGCCGAAGGAGAAGAAGCCCAGAATCCAGGTGGTGCCCAGCAGCACGGTGAGGCCCAGCACGGTGACCACGTCCTGCCTGGCCCGTGCACCCAGCGCCTTCTCCTGGGCCCGCAGCCTGCGCAGGACCCTCAGAGCCCAGAACAGCACTACCAGGTTGAAGAGGCATGTGGTGCCCGCATAGCCCATGACCAGGGCGCCACGCACCCGGGGGCTGCACACCCAGCACCTGCGGGCAGGACAGCAGGGCAGCCCAGTGATTACACAGGGTAATCACTGTGTAACTTTGATTACACAGCCCCACACCTTCCTCTCCAGCCAGAGGGTCCCCTCTGCCCTGCACCACCTGCCCAGCGGCCACTGTCCACCATGGAGGGATCGTGGTTCCCAGATTGCCCTCTTCCACCCTCCCCCAGGGTATCACCACTCTCTAAGACACTGCATGTCACTGCCTGCAGGGGGCGCCCTCTGCAGTATCAGAATCTCACACAATCTCACAAACATGAGTAGACTGAGAGACTAGAGAGCAGGAGGCCCCAGAGCACAGGAGGGAGCTTCAGAAACCTGGTGGTCTGCGCCAGCCCCATCAGGACCTCCCTAGGCTCTTCCCACCCTGGGTTCTCTAAGCCCCTTCTAGACAGGCGCTGCCCCGTGCAGTGCTTTTGTGCATCGCCCCGTGGATCCTCAAGAGATTGGACAAGGCCGACACAGCACGGGCCCATCCTAGAGACAAGCAAACCGAAGCTCTGGACAACACACAAGCCAGAGGCCCAGTCAGACTTGACACTGTGAACCCACAGCCTGTGCCAGCCACCGTCACCATCAGCTGCTGAGGGCTCCGTGCCACGGCAGCCACAGGCTCCACGTGCATGGTTTGGGGGTTCACATAGGTGCTGGGGGGGTGGTCATGCCCACCACGACACAGCTGGGCAGTGTGACTCAGCCGCCTTCGGACCAGGGTGTTGGCGGGTTTCTCAGTTCAATGACCTTTACAATCAGTGTTGTGTTTCAGAATTGGTCGCCTCTCACCTCTGAGATGCTGTTATCAGAAAGACCCAAACTAGCACATGTGGCCGAGGACACAGAGGGGAGGATGGTGGAGCCAGGATCCCAGGGGCCCAGCAGGGGTGTAGCTCAGCCCTTGGAAGCACCCGGAAGCACAGCTCCTCCAGGCCCCCGACACCCTGCACAGCCGGAGACTCACAAAGTCACGTTCTGGAAGGATGGGCCGCTGTCCTGGTGGTCAGAGAAGGGCACCGTGTAGCGCCCATACACGGAGCTCTCCGTGCTGAGGATGAGCAGCACCACGAGGACTGGGAGCCCTTAGGAAGTGGGACAGAGACAGCGGCCATGAGGCCTGAGGCAGAGCATCTGAGTCAGCCCCTACGGATGACGGCTCAGCCAGCCCAGAGCTGGCTGTACCCCACCCCGGGAAGTGTGGGGAGATGCGCCCCGGAGTGGGCTGGTGCTGGCTTGAGGTAGTTACACTGTCAGGGGGTGGCTGGGAGCCAGTGGAGCAAACGGTCGGGAGGGGCAGGAGGGAAGACATGCTACAGTGCTAGGATGCTAGAGGGGCTAGAATGGTGGCAGAGGAGCCAGAGTCGCTGGTGTGCGAGGGAGACATGGGGTGGTGATAAAGAGCGTGATGGGGTGATGTGGGGGGGAGACATGGTGGAAGTGATAAAGGTGGGGGTGGAGATGAGCATTGTGATGGGGCCGGAAGGGGTGGAGGTGATGAAAGTGGTGATGATGGAGAAGGCTGAGCACAGTGATGTAGGGAGTGGTGCTGAGTGCTGGCGGGGATGGTGGCCAGTGGTCACATGGATGACGAGTGCAAAGGACAGGTAGGGGTGGACACTGCCTGGCTGGAACCTCCAGAAACAGAGCTTACCCCAGCCCACCACACAGAGTTTGCGCCACGTAGTGGCGGATGTAGGTGTTGTAGACGCGCCCCAGGAGGATGTAGAGGTTGAAGCCCCTCGATGGCCGTCCAGGAGAAGCAGCTGAGCAGCGCGCAGTGCAGGACGGCGCCCAGGACCGTGCACGCCGCGCCAGGCACCTCGGGTCTCGCCAGCACCGGGCTCAGCAGGAAAGAGACGTTCAGGAGCAGCACGGAGCCGTGCAGGTTCATGTGGATGCTCGCCAAAGACTCACCCTGCTTCCTGTGGGGGCAAGCGCAGCCCTCTGTGGCCTGGGCAGCCCAGCAGGGCCCAGACACAGGCACAGCAGCAAGGCGAGTCTCCACCCTCTGAAGAAGACCCCCCCCCCCCCACTCTGGGACAGAAGTGGGGTCCTGAGCATCTGCGGCGAACCGCCCGCGCTGGGGCAGGGGACAACCTGGTGCGGAAATGTAGCAGCGCCGTGAGCAGCGAAGACACGATGGAGATGCTGCAGCCCACGATGCTGATGTAGGTGAGAGGCTCGAGCACTTCCACGGGGGCCGGGGAGAGCTGCTGCGGAAGGGAAGGGGGCCTGGGGGTCGGACACGCCCTGCCAGGCTCCCCTCACAGCAACTGCCCCACCATCCTAGTATCGGTCCTGGTTTGAAAGGGGCTGTGGGACATTGGCACTCTCCCCTAACTTCCATCTCCCTTAGTTGTGAGAACCGCACCCCTCTCTCTGCACAGGGCCCCCACCCGAGGTGTGGAGAGGTGCACCCTGCCTGGCCCCCAGGGGCCAGCCGCCCTCCTCCAGCACAGGGATTGGTCAAGGCACACCCGAGTCTAAAGAGACTCCACCCAGGTCTCTGGCAGGACTGAGAAAAGAGAAGTTCATTCTAGGGCAGGTCAGACAGAGTCGAGAGCTGGGAGCCATCATTATTCCCACGTAGGGAGACTCCCCATAACCACCACCGGCACAAGGCAAACGCAAGTCTGAGAGGCCAGAGAGATAGCTCAGAGGTCAAGGAAACAAGGTTTGCACGTGCAAGGATGCGAGTTGGATCCCACACACTCCATGACCCCTTCTGAGCACTGCCAGGTGTGGCCCTGGGGGTCCCTAGCACCGCAGAGCCCAGGTAGTGCTGCGCTGCCAAGCCCCAGAAGTGGTTCCTTCAGCCCAGTTGGCCGATTATTGCCGGAGTGGTCCCCAAGGACTCTGGAGGACTCCCCTTCAAAGGATACAATGGTGAGACCGAGTATGGGGCTATCGGCCCCTGGATAAAAACCAAGGGCTGGTTCCTTACTATGGGGAGGGTGTTGGTGCCATACTCTGGAGTGCTCAAGGGGGTCACTGTTGGGGGGCAAAGCTGGGTCAGCTAAGCACAAGGCAAACACCTAACGCCCGTGATTTCTTTCTTTTTCTTAAGCCCACTTGGGTTGGCTGTTCTGTCCCTTGTATCAACCTTTGTCCTGGGCATGGTTTGTACACACACACACACACACACACACACACACACACCCTGACTGGACATTCACTTACCATGAGAACAGCAAAATAGCTGAGATGGTTGCAGCGACAGAGCACTTGGAAAGGTGAGGGGTGCTCAGTATCACAGCCATCCTGGCTCCACTCCCCCCAGTAGAGCTGGCTGGCGTTGTTGCTCTCCTTCCAGAACACACAGGTTGCTTTATAGTTTTCCTGAGGGAGATACTAGAGTTAGGTATAACTCAAGCTGGGATGGGGGCCAGTGTCTGAACGTGATGGGGGTCAAAGAGACTCAACTAATTGCATCCTTGTCAACATTCCCGGGACTCTGAGAATGATTGGGAGCAGCTTCTATGGGCCTCAGTTTATTCATCTGAAAAATGGGTTTGGTATTTCCCATCCTCACAAGGACTGTGGACAATTCAAAGGTGATGAGGCCATTGACTACCCATCTCTGGTAGGCGCTCTGTAACCCACTGTTGGAGGTGACATGCTGGAACACTACACGCTCATTGACTGCAATAGGCACATGTGCACACATTCAACTCCAGCTAGCACCACAACCAAGGGTGTGCAAGCCTCCCTCCCCTAGCATCGCAGCATCGGCAGCAAAGAGAAGGGAGAGGATAAAAAACAAGCAATAGAGAACTCTCCCGGCCCCAGGCGGAACAGCACTGTCCCAGTGGGGAGACTCAGCCACATACACCCCTACATTAGGCATTGAGTATGAAGAACTGAGAGGGCAGCGGGCCAGGGTGAGGTGGACTAGAAGCACGGAGGGGCTGAAGTTTCCTGGTTGCCAAGGCCAGACGCACTGGAGACATCCAGCTTGTGCTCCATAACAGCCCTCTTTCATTCCTCCAGGTTCAGCGCTTCATTCGAGGACCCGCCCCTCCACCAAAGGCAGTGTCAAAAGTCTAGGCATGTGACCTGAGTCTGGCCAATCAGTACAACCCATCCTCTGGGCACAGGCATGGTTACCCAGAGCAATTGAACTGTTAAGATTCTCTACCCAGACCCTGGTGAAAACGAGGCTGGGATAGAGGGCAGCTAGTTTAGTGCTAGGGCCACAGAGCTGGGGGGCCAGATGGACTGACCAGGACAAGAACAAGCCATGAAGGCACCCTTTCCGCCCTAAATCCAGCCCCCGGAGCCAGCTGGAACCGCCCAGGAGCCATTCCAAGCCCTCCTGGGTTCATTCCAAGCCCTGCTGCCTTGTGATGAGTTTGTTACAGCTCCAAGAAGCCCGCTGCAGGCTCCAAGTGAAAGCATCTCTCTCCTATTTCTTTGACAGGAGTGGAATAGACTCCAGACAGTTCATGTCTCAGCTGTTCCCGGGTCTAGCTAGATCTGGTCAGATCAGCGCCGGGGCAGGGGTGGGGGTATGATGGAGATTGGGGTTCCCAGGAGTACCAGGCTTTGGTTGTGGCCAAATTGGATGTCCACGCTCACTGAGGTTATGCACATGTTCATGGCCCAGCTGGGCTCCCAGCACGTAGTTGTTGAGGAGAGACACATTGCTACCAGTCTGGAAGGATGGGCAGGAGAAGACACAGAGATCCTGGGTGAGGACCTAGGACCCCACGGCAGCCCCCCATGCTTGAATAAGGATAACAGCAGGTCGCCTGCCCCAGCCTTTGGTCTTGGACTGTGCTCAGAGTCCATTCCTGGCAGTGTTTGGGGGAACCACAGGTGGTTCCAGGTTCCATCCCATTCGGCAGGTGCACAGCAAATTGCCTTAACCCCTGGGCTCACTCTCGAGCCTCGGCCCCAGCCTTTGTACCAGCTGTCCCCTCCCACAGCTGTCACTGCCCCTGGCCTCACTTCCCTCACCTCCATGAGATCCCAGCTCATCTGCAAAGGCAAGGGTGGAGAACCCCTTCTCCAAAAGCACCCTGAGCCCACCCCTCCCCCACCCTGTGAAGTTCTGGGGCCATAACCCATTTCAGGTGGCACCTGAGTGCCAATAGACTGCTCTAGAGAGCTGGAGAGCTGTCGGCAATCACAGAGTAGGTTTCCTCCACCCCCTTTGCACACTCCAAGACCCCCCAACTATCAGCAACACCCCATAAGGACGGCAACCAGCTCAGACTGTGCTTAACCAACAAACAAGCTGTAGGTTCCCCCAGCTGTGGCCTGAGCCCCCCATGTCTCTGACCTGGAAGAAGGTGGACATAAAGAAGTAGATACAGATGAGACGCAGCTTCCGGGGGTTGGACCTGGCAAGCACTGCTGGTCAGCTCGGCTGGGAAGTTCATGGCGTGGCTGGGCTGGGCCTGTGGGGTTGACAGACGGGCTGGCCCACCACTGCTCCCCCATTCTCTCTCGGGTCCTCCCTGCTCATGCCTCCTCCCTCCTCCCGGCATGGTCCTCCACTCCTCCAGACTCCTGCACAACTCTTACATCTGCCGGAGCCCAGGCTCCCACCCTGCCTTGATGGAGGTCACCAACCCCATCCAAAATGGGCCCGAAGGTGGAGTGCCCAGCTCCCAGTCTCTCAGGAGCCACCTGCAAAAGGGAACCTTAGGGGGGCCTCAAAGACCCGCATTCTCTCACTCATGGTTACAGAATTGGCAACGTGTACCCCATAGGGTGGGGTGTGGATGTTTTGGGGAGAGCCATGGAACCCAGAAACCCACTCCTCAACCCCAAGAGGACTTCTAGGGTAAGGTCTATTTGCCCGCTCTTGCCCATTGTGACCAGCCGCTGCTGACCGTGGGGAGAGAGAGACCGTAAAGTTGGTGCACGTCAGGTCAAAGGCCAGACTCTGGATTCTGGAAGTCTGGAAGGTGCGGTTGGATCCCTGAAGGCTGATGTTCAACAGGCTCCACTCCAGCCTCCGGATGAAACTGAACAAGAGAGAGAGGGTTGGATTCCAGAGAGGACAGGGGCAAGGGGGCTCAAGATGAACTGAGACAACAGGCCTCCCTCCACACACACTGTCACTCCCACCCCTGATCTTCTGTTCATGGAATCCCAGCCAGCTCTCACCTTCCTTCTCCCAAGCAGTTCTGGTACCTTTGTTGCCACTTCCTCCAGGAAGCCTTCCTTGGCTGCTGCTCCTGATGACTGTGTGAGCTATCCCACAGTCTCTGTGCTTTCCTAGCCCCACTCAATGTTGGCCTCTCACCCAGAGTTGCTCAGCCTTTGAGATGCAGACCTCTGGAGAGTCCATCCTGAGTCTTAATGTTCTTTGCCCAGAAAATGAAGGCCCAGAGCATCAGAATTCAGCCCCTGGATTCTGGTCTCCCTGGTCCAGAACCCCATTCTGGACAGTCCACCCTAGGGGTGCCCCAGCATCATGTACAATCCCACAGGAGGAACTCAGTGTGCCCTGAATACGGGAAGGCAGGAAGGGTGTGAGCCTACATGAACCCCTGGCACCTGACCCAAGGTGTAAGCTGGAGGTGGGGTGGGGTGACTGGCCCTAGGTGGGTGAGCAGGGACCCCCCAGACTCACTCAACAGGAGACCATATCCTGGGTTTCCGCCCCGTTTCCTCATGGTCAGATTCTCCATATCCTCCATCAACTTCTGGGGATCTTTGCTCGTCACTGTGAGAAGTGCCAGGTCTTAGCCTCTGCCTGCAAGGGGTCCCCTCTCCCACACCCTGTCTCTGCATCATCCACCCTGAAGACTGCCCTTGAGTGTCCCTTCCACCCCTAGTGGGCCACTTCCCGTGGCAGGCAGCCAGGGTAAGGCCCCCATATCGCAGAGCCGCTTACTCAGACTCCCTCTCTGGGCAGTTCCGAGGCACAGACAGAGCAGGAAGATGTGGCGGAGATCCATGCCTGGCCTGTACTGCACCTGCCTGGAAGAAGCACAAGCCACACCGTGGTTGTGGCCCAAGCCACAGGGCCACTGCACTGTGGTGAGCAGGGGTGACCGCACCGTAGTCGATAGGGATCACTGCACGGTTGGGCAGGGGTCATATCTCACACGGGTCTCTGCCCACCCTCACTCCTGCATCTCAGAGTTGAGGACACTGAGACTCAGCAAGCCAAGTCCCTGTGAGCCCAGTCCGACTCAGCAGTGATGCCAGCCCTCAGTATTCACCAGACACCCCCACCCAAAGAGGGCGTCCCTGGGGGGAACAAGACATCTCCCATGCCCCGACATCAACCAGGAGCATGTTACTTCTGGCAAGGATTTGTCCCTCTCCGCCCTCATGTTCCTCAGTTTTTAAAATGAGCTAACAGGACCCAGAGCAACAGTGCAGCAGGTAAGGCGTTTGTTTGCACACGGTCAACCCTGGTTCAATCCCCGGCATCCCATAGGGCACCCTAAGCACTGCCAGGAGTAATCCCTGAGTGAAGAGCCAGAAGTAAATCTTGAGCACTACCAGGTGTAGGCCCCAAGAGGCAAAGAAGTAATACATTAAACAATAAAATGAGCCAATAAACTGCTGTTTACACAGAGCGTGTTCACAGGCCCGAGAGCTCTGCGGGCTGGAGCACATGCAGGAACGGCTTCACCTTTGACACGGGAGGAAGACAGGAAGAGACTGTGTCTCAAAAGCACATGAGAAACCAGCAAGACTTGGTGAATTGTCTGAGATTGGGTATGGTTCCCCCGGGAGCCCCCAAATGCAAAGGGAGTACCCTCTTAACTCTACCTGGAGAGGACCTGGGATTGTGCCGGCCCCTGAAAGGTCCCCTGGCCAGGCACAGGCAGAGAGGACACACAGGGCTTGCAGGTGGCATTGGGGTGCTCAGAGAAGCCTGTCCAAGACCAAGGGCTGAGAGGCTGCGGCCAGCCTCGAACCTGCAGCCTGGCCCATGAGATACACACCCCAAGATGCTGCCCAGTAGTGCTCCAGCCCCTGAATTTCCTGTCTTTAAGCAGAAGCTTATAAGTGAATGAGCAAATAGGAAAAAAAATTGCCTTAGAGCTCAAGGATGCAGCTCTGAGTGGGGTACGAGCCTCAGAGACAGGACATCCTCCATCTCTGGCACTGGGACCAATTAATTACGTTTTCTTAACTTTATTATCTACCTGATATTAAAAAATGATCAGATACTGAGATCACAATTGACAGAGAAGCAGAAACGCATTAAAAAATGCCAGGGCCGGAGCGATAGCCCAGCAGGTAGGGCGTTTGCCTTGCACGCGGCCGGCCCATGCCGGCCAGGGTTCGATCCCTGGCATCCCATATGGTCCCCCAAGCACCGCCAGGAGTGATTCCTGAGTGCAGAGCCAGGAGAAACCCCTGAGCATTGCCGGGTGTGACCCAAAAAGCCAAAAAAAAAAAATGCCAAAAAGATCAGGAGATAGTGCAGTGGTTAGGACACACGCCAAGCGTGCACCCAGCCGGAGAACCACAGAATCCTCTGAGCACCACTGGGGGGAGCCCTGGAGGTCCCCAGCACTGCTGGGGTGGCCTAGGGACCCCAGCACAGCAGGGCCCAGGCATCAGCACATCCAGAGGCCTTCGACTTGCCAAGAATGGCTGGTGGGGCCCTGGACGTGCTTGAGTGGCCCAGAATGCATAAATGAACCACAAAGGGCAGGAGGGGAAGTAAGGGTCACTCGTAAGTGACATACACTATATTTAAAACACTGAAATATAAGGTTAATTGCATTCAAAAGGAAAATTGTGGCAAGTTAAATATGTCTATTATAAACCCTTCTACAACCACAAAAGAAAAAATAAAACCATATGATATAGCTAATAATACAGTAGTAGAGCTAACAGAAAATCATAAAAGCTACACCACCCAAAATAAGATAGGTCAAGAAGGACAAGAAACTAAGAACAGATGGAATAAAGAGAAGACAAACTGCAAGATAATAGCCTTAACCACAATTATAAAAATTGCATTAGGGCCAGAGCAATAGCACAGCGGGCGTTTGACTTGCATGTGGTCAACCTCAGTTCTATCCTCGGCATCCCATATGGTTCCCTGAGCACTGCCAGGAGTAATTCCTGACTGCAGAACCAGGAGTAACCCCTGAGTATTGATGGGTGTGATCCAAAAAGCAAAAATAATAATAATAATAATAATAATAATAATAATAATAATAATAAATTAAATGTACATGTACACAAAGAGAGACTGACAATTTGAATGATAAAAATAAGATCCAATTACATACTGGCTCCCCGAAACACATTATATATAAAAATATCAATACAGGGGCCGGAGCGATAGTCCAGTGGTGTTGGAGGACAGGTTTAGCTATTCTGGGAGTTTTGTTGTTTTGCCCACTCCCAGCTTAATCTATTTAAGTCAAGTTTCATTCTAATGAGACCTCTCTTCTATGTAAGCACTGCTAGAGGGTGTGGCAGTTACAGAAGTCACCTTGATTGAATAACTTCTGACTTATACATCTACTAAGACTTCTATGTTTTCTAGATTGGGCACAGCTCCTCTTTATACCCACTGCACCCAGCATGGGACAGTTAGAATTTACCAGGAGACTACCACCCTGGCTACGCTGAGACTATAGGAAGACTATAGGAAGGATCATACTAGTTTTCTCTAAGCAGGCGAGTGTGACCCTTTCAGTACAGGAGAAGAAAATACTCAGAATCACCCTGGTGCAGATAATAATAAGAAGGACCTTGTGGGTACCATCTAGATTACATGAAGCTCTTTCTGTAACTTAAGTAAAGATGTATTACTTTATATCAGCCCCCTCTCTCTCTCTCCAGTGTTTTACATAAGAGATAATCTCGGATTAGTCCTTGGCATAACCTTTGTTTATGCCTGCAATAGGGTGTGGCACTGCTCTTCTACACTCTGTTTAGGGTTCTTCGTTGACATGACCCTCCCGGTTGGATTACTTTTGGTGTATTATAAGGGGCTGACTTGAGGCCCCTTCACCTTTGACATTTGGGCCTTTTAGCTTTCGGCTTTTGGCTCCTGTGGCTTTTGGCTCCTCAGCCTTGCGGCTTTTGGCTTTTGGCTTTTGGCTCTTTGGCCTTTTGCTCCATCTTCTGTGTAGGACTCAGCTCGGGTGAGATCCTCTCTCATTGGTGGGAGACTTAGACTCTTTTGTATGGTCTAAGTTTGGACCAGAGCTAAAGTTTGTTCATTATATTGGAGTGCTGTGGAAGATCTTTTGTACTATTAAAAGCCATTTTTGGAACTGCACCAGACTCCGTGAGTTTTCATTTGTTCTCCGGCGTCCTCGGAGGTAGAAGAGAACCTCTGTCCTGACACTGTCGGGGACCCGGCGGCGCCCCTGACACAGCGGGTAGGGCATTTGCCTTGCATGTAGCTGACCCAGGTTCGATCCCCAGCATCCCATATGGTCCCCTGAGCACCACCAGGAGTAATTTCTTTTTTTTTAATGTTTCTTTTTTTTAATTTTTAATTTTTTATTTTTACAATTATAAAGATATACAATTAAAAAAGTTCATATTTGGGTTTTGGTCATACAGTGTTCCAGCACCCATCCCGCCACCAGAACCAGGAGTAATTTCTGAGCAAAGAGCCAGGAGTAACCGCTGAGCATTGCCGGGTGTGACCCAAAAAGCAATATATAATCACTATTTTCCCGTTCATCATCAAATTGCTCGAGCGGGCTCCAGTAACATCTCCATATGTCCTGTCTCATGCTAGGAGAGCCCAAGGGCATCTGCTCGCTCCGGGAACATAAAGAGCCTCAAACCATTATATTAGGTCATGGGAATGACCTAACATAATTGTTACTGGTATTTGGCATATCAAATACGACACGGGCAGGTTGCCAGGCTTGCCGTGCAGGTGGCATACTCTTGTAGTCACCTCTAAATACAGCATTTATTGATGAACCACGCGGCTGCTTGCAGCCGCGCAAGCCAGGCTGTGATAGGCTCGTCTGCTGGATGGAGTTCTGACAAGAGGGAGGTCGGATGTGGAAAATGGCGGCCCTCATGGAGTGGGGATCGTCTGGCTTGTTGCGAGGCTCTGCTGGGGTGGCGGACCAGGGCTAGAACCCACCATCCCTCCCAGGCACCTCGTGAGCAGCTGGCACAGGGAGATCTGGTAGCAGCTCTGCCCCATAAAAAACAATTGTTATATAAAAAAGAAATATAACAATAAATGCCTGTCCACCCCCAACACCACCCCCGATGGACTCTTAGAGGTTGGGATAACCTCATGCACCACAACCACAGCTATTCTCAAAGTCCAAACTCCACAACTAGACAGAGTCCCACCCAAGAGCGGCCGAATTCAAGCCCAAGTATGCAGGATTCAGAGGCCAAGTTCATCAGGCTTCCCAGGGAGCTGAAGCTGGGGCCCCTTCCCCCACCTTGGTCCCCTCCACAAAGGCCTAGTGGGCCCGCCCAGGACTGCTGTTGATGCTGTCCACCAGAATCCAGGTACACAGGTGCAGGCTGGAGCTCCTGCCTGCCACCCTATGCTAGGCTGATGGGACATCCTGGAAGGGGGTCAAGTTCTGGCCCTCGCCTGCCCCCCAACCCCAACAGACTCTCTCTCAGAGGCCGGAAAACCTCGCACACCACAACCACAGCGCACAGTGGCTTTGCAGCCCCACGATATCTCAAAACAGGGTATACTCATCTAACAGGTATCCCATCACATTTCATGAAGACACAAGTGTATGGACATGATGTGTGGTCTGTGGGAACACATTGAAAATTTCCTATACAGTGTGCTCAGATGACACAATGGAGATTTAAGAATCTCCAATGACTTTTGTCTAAGACTATATTCATTAACCGTGTTTAGAAAAGTGACCCCAATGAGCAATATAGAATAGATTATTCAGTGTATGAGTAGAACAAGCTCAAATAGAGGTTGAGATAAATGTGGAGTAGGTGTCGTCCATAAGTGCAGTGGTGGTGAGTCTGGGGTTGACAGTAGAAAACCACTGTGTTCTGGAAACCCAGAAAGTGAATCCAAGAACAGAATCAGCCAGATTTCCACACAACAACCGGGAGGGAAAGCCATGACTTTGTCAATACCATTCCTTATATGGGCTGTAATGATCAACATAATTGATACCGGCTAAGGGAGCAGGAAAGGGGAGGGGATGGGGATGGGGGGCCCAATGGTGGTAGGATCGGTGCTAAACAATGAGTCTTCTAACAACTGTATTGCAAAACGCTTTGTATTTTGTAAATCACGGTGTTAAAATGTATAAAATAAAAAATAACTATTTTAAAAGTCAATGTACTGGGGCCAGAACAATAGCACAGCGGATAGGGCGTTTGCCTTGCATGTTGCTGACCCGGTTCAATCTCCAGCATCCCCTATGGTCCCCCAAGCACTGCTGGGGTAATTCCTGAGTGCAGAGCCAGGAATAATCCCTGAGTAATGCCAGGAGTGGCCCAAAAAAGCAAAAAAAAATAAAAATAAATACATAAAAAGTCAATGTGCCTAATATCAGAGCTTGAAAAATAAAGCAAGAAGCAGTAAAATTGAAAGTAAAGCTCTTGCCTTCACAAAACACACCTCCATTTTGAATTCCTGGCACCACATATGGTTTCCCAAGTACCACAAGGGGTCAGTCCTGGGCCCAGAGCCAGGTGTAATCCTGAGCACCTGGGTGTATGGCCCACTAGCAGCAACAACAAATGATTTTTTTATTTTTGCTTTGTGGGTCACACCTGGCAATGCTCAGGGGTTTCTCCTGGCTCTGCACTAGGAATTACTCCTGGCGGTGCTCGGGGACCATATGGGATGCCGGGATCAAACCTGGGCCAGCATGGGCCAGCCGCGTGCAAAGGCAAACGCCCTACCCGCTGG
This sequence comes from Cryptotis parvus, assembly GCA_021461705.1. Taxonomy (NCBI): domain Eukaryota; kingdom Metazoa; phylum Chordata; class Mammalia; order Eulipotyphla; family Soricidae; genus Cryptotis; species Cryptotis parvus. Next base: position 41,925 of record JAJIBD010007182.1, on the reverse strand, counting down.
ACTATCGCCCGGCCCCACAAATGAATTTATGTAACTGAGAAATAGATAAATCAATCATTCAAGTTGCAGGATGTGGGGAAACACTGAGGTGCCCGGCACAAAATCCGAGAGCAGGGTCAGGGATCCCCTTCTGTCCCAGGGGATTGGCAGCCAGAGGATGGAGAAAGACGCAAGGATCCGGTGAAGTTTCAAATGCTTTACTTAACCCAGGTTCAGGCATACAAATCAGCAATAGAAAAAACCCCAAACTTGGGGTTCCCAGCTGGGCCCCGGCCACGTGTAGGCCAAGATGGCTGCTACCACGTGTTAAGGCCCTGCAGAGACGAGACAGCCAACCAGTGCCAGCAGAAAGGGGAAAGGCGAGAGCTAGCAAGAGGAAGCAGGCTAGTTTTATATCCCTGCAACCCAGGCCTCTCACTCCTAGGGAAAGCCATCAGGGTCAAATGCCCTCAGGTAATTTCTCCCAGGACCTCACCTAGGCCCTTTGAGATTTTAATGTTGCTGAGCCAAGATCTGCCTTGGAAGTGCCCCTGCAGGGTAGAGTGGAGGAGAGGCTTCTGAGAATAACTGTATCTCAGAATTCAAAGAACAGATTCATGCATCTGTTCCAAAGAATATTCTATAGCCAATTAAATATTTCTCCAAGCCTTCACAAAAAGTCTTGTCTTCATGGTTGCTCTGTATCTTATCTGCCTTTGAGTTATCAGGGAGCCATGCTTGCTTGTTTGGAGGCAAACAGCATTTCTCTCTGGTCTAATTACTTAGAAATTCAACGTGGCCAGGTAAATATACTGGTAAGATCTAGCTAGTGCCACGATGATTGTGGCAGCATGAGAGAATATTTATACCAGCCAGTATAGGATACATGGTCAGATAAACTGCCACATTCAAACTGTCCTCCTCCTATCTACAAAGTGACCTGAGGAGGCAACTCCAGGCCAGATGCAGAGGTTCTTGGCAGGTATACACTGCAACAGCAAGAAACATATTTCTTTTTTTTTTTTTTTCATTTTTTTCTGAGCCACACCCAGCTGTATGCAGGACTTACTCCTGGCTCCATGCTCAGGGATCACTCCTGGTGGAGCTCAGACGACCATAGGGGGTACCAGGAATTGAACCAGGTCGATCATGTGCAAGGTAAGCACCTTACTCGTTATACTATCTCTCCAACCCCTTCTTTTGATACAAAAACCAGACCAAAGCTAAAATGTGAAAACAGCAGATCTAAATATTTGTGGGATTCAGTTAACACAGACTTAAAAGAAAATCGATTGCATCTAATGATTCTGTTAGAAAGATGAAGAATTTGGAGACTGGAGAGATAGTACAGCGGGTAGGGCTTTTGCCTTGTAGCAGGCTGACCTAAGTTCGATCTCCAGCACCACATATGGCCCCTGAGCCCCACTAGAAATGATCCCTGAGCTCAGAGCCAGGAGTGAGCCCTGGGCACAGCCAGGTGTGGCCCCAAAACAACAAAAAACAGATGATTGTCTGAAGGTTGAAAGGTTGTCTTATGTCATTCAAAGTCAACTCTCTCCTCCAACCCCTGGCAATGACTGATCTATTCTCTATATAGGGGTACTTTGGGTGGGAGGTTGATTGGCTGGTTTGGAGGGGAGTTGTTTTGATTTGGTTTTGCTTTGGGGTCACACCCAGAGTTGCTTACTCCTGGTGGGGCTTGGGCGACGCTATGTGGTGCCTGGAATTGAACCTGGGTCAACTAGGTACAAGGCAAGCCCCTACCCACTGTGCTGCCTCTCTAACCTACAGTTTTAACTGATCCAGATGACCAGGTAAATAGATTCATTCATGGTCAGTAGCCCTTTGTGCCTGATGTCCTTCACTGAACAGAGCGTTTCTGAGATTCAGCCATGTTGTGTCTCTATCTTTATTCATTTACTTATTTGTCTGCTGAATACTATTCCCAATTGCTTCCTACAAATAAAAACAAATATACTTTTGTTATTTTTTTTCTTGCTCCATGTACTTGTGCTCTGCCTTAGCATTTTTTCACTTGCCAATGCACATTGGAGAGCTCTCCTGGACAGTGTATACAATTTCCATTCATCCATAATTGCGTAGTGTGGGGTGTGCAGATAAGCTCCTGTTTACTTCAACAGTCCCAGTCCAGGCCCCTTCCTCTCACACACCACTCAGCTCACAGCCCTCCCGTCTGCATGTGGTCAGCCCATATACCATGTTCGGTTAGACTTTGCCTCATCACCTTCCAGAAACACTTTTTCTCCTTTTACATTACTCAGGAGAATTTGGGCATGCACAAGTCTTTTATACATATATCATGTGTTTTGTATACCAACTTTAATGAAAACGTTAATAAGTTCTGATAACCCACTGCCATTGGACCAGCCAATTGTTTTCCCTGCCCCTCAAGGTGTTGCAGGTGTGGCTGTGGTGCTCCGACTGCGCCAGCAGGTGGCAGACAGGGAGACAGACTTGTCTACACCCAGGGCTCTGCCCTGTGGGCCCTGGATGGTTGATGGTCTGGCATAGAAAAAGACTGGGCCCCCTGGAATGAACCCAGTGCCACGGCAGAGCCTGGCAAGCTACCAATATGCCAAAAACAGTAACAATAATGGACCTCATTCCCAACAAATGTAGGCATTACTGGAACCCACTCAAGCAAATCAATGAACAATGGGAAGACAAGTGACAAGTGACAAGTGATCATATGTTTTAAAAATCACCATAGTACAGGGGCCAGAGCTATAGCACAGCAGGTGGAGCATTTGCCTGCCACATAGTCAACCTGGGTTCCATCCCCAGCATCCCATATGTCCCCCAAGCACCACAAGGAGGTAATTCTTTTTTTTTTTTTTTTGGGCATACCCGGTAATGCTCAGGCATTACTCCTGGCTCTGCACCCAGGAATAACTCCTGGCAGTGCTGGGGGGACCATATGGGATGCCAGGGATTGAACTCAGGTTGGCTGTGTGCCAGGCAAACACCCTCCCCCGCTGGACTATCACTCCGACCCCCTTGAGGAGTAATTCCTAAGTGCTCAGATGTAACTCCTGAGCATCACTGGATGTGACCCAAAAAGCAAAAAAAAAAAAAAGTCACCATAGTACAGCGGGCAGGGCATTTTCCTTGCACATGGCCAACCTGGGTTCCATCCCCGCATCCCATATGGTTCCCAAGCATCACCAGAAGTAATTTCTGAGTGCAAAGTTAGTAGCAACCCCCTAGCATGGCTAGGTCTAACCCAAAAAGAAAAAAAATAAATAAACAAATAAATAATATGTAAATAAGAATCACCAGTAGGGACCAGAGTGATAGTATAGCAGTTAGGGCATTTGCCTTGAACATGATCAACCCAGGTTTGATCTCTGGTATACCAATAAGTTTCCCCAAGCACCACCAGGAGTGATTCCTGAGCACAGAGCCAGGAGGAACCTCTGAGCAATGCCAGGTGTGACCCCAAAACCTAAAGAAAAAATGCTCAGGGATTACTCCTGGCTCTGAATCTGGCTCAGGGATCACTCCTGGTGAGCTTGATGGACAAAATGGAGTGTTTGGGATCAAACCCAGATCAGGGGCCGGAGCAATAGCACAGTGGGTAGAGCGTTTGCCTTGCATGTGACCCACCCGGTTTGATCCCCGGCATCCCATATGGTCCACCAAACACAACCAGGAGTAATTCCTGAGCAAAGAACCAGAAGTAACCCCTGAGTGTTGCCAGATGTGACCCACAAAAGCAAAAAAAAAAATCAACAGTAAGCAAGACAAGTGTGCTACCCACTATACTATCTCTCCGGCCCCTGTCACTTGATCACTTGACATCCCACTATTCATCAATTTGCTCAAGCGGGTGCCAGTAACATTTCCATTGACCCTATCCTGCCAGTGTAGCCCAATGGCATCTGCTTGCTCCAGGAATCGAAGAGCCTCAAACCGCTCATTCAGGGTTTGTTCAGAGACATCCCAGCATATTCACCCAATCCTAGTATATAGCATGATGTGTGGAATCTGTTTGTCTTGCTGCTCATCCATTTATCTTAACACTATTGGGGATGGAGCAATAGTTCAGCACATAGAGAATTTGCCTTGCATGTAACAGACTTGGGTTCAATCTCCAGCATCCCATATGGTTCCTTGAGCACCACCCGAGTGATCACTGCGTGCAGAAAGAAGTAACCTCTGAGCATCACAGTTTGTCACCCAAAAACAAACAAGCCAACAAAACAAACAAATAAAAAGCAAAAGAGGGTCACCTGCCTCTCGAAGTGTTGCAGGTGTTGCTGCAGAGCCCAGCTGCATTGGCAGATGGCAAACAGGAGAAAGGCCTGTCTACACCCAAAGCTCTGCCCCATGGACCCTGGATGGTAGATGGTCTGACATAGGAAAAGACTGGGCCCCATGGAATGAACCCAGAGCCACAGCAGAGCCTGGCAAGCTACCCATGGTGTATTCAATATGCCAAAAACAGTAACAATAGTGATGATGGGGCCGGAGCCATAGCACAGCGGGTAGGGCATTTGCCTTGCACGCAGCCGACCTGGGTTCGATCCCCAGCATCCCATATGGTTCCCCAGGCACTGTCAGGAGTAATTCCTGAGCGAAGAGCCAGGAGTAACCCCAGAGCATCGCTGGGTGTGACCCCAAAAAAGAAAAAAAATAGTGATGAACTGGACAAGGGACAGACCAGACACACACACAGCTGCGCTGCCGGGCCCACGTGGAGCAGTCCATGGAGTCTCTAAGGAATCGGCTGGTCCCTGACCAAGACCAACGTAGCTCCTAGGGTAAAGCAGTCATGTGGGGGAAGCCGTGCTTGCCGGAATTGGAGTGGGGATTTGGGCTCTTCCCTCACCATGCCGGTGAATGTGGCTACAGGCCCGAAGCCTCCGCAACAGACAAGGGACAGACCAGACTCACAGCTGTGATGGCTGCACAAGAGGCTTAGTAACAAAGTAGGCTAGGACCAGGCTAGAACCAGGATCTTTCACATCTGTACACCATAATGATCATTGTAGTTGTAACAAACTGGGGAGGTTGATGGGAAATGAGGAACTATAATGTCACACTAGAACTCACTACTGAATATACACATAGATACTTGCATCGTAAACAGTAAGTTGAGTCACAAAATGTAAGAGAAGAGAGAAATATAGAGCTAGAAACAGAGATAGAAAGATAAGGTGCCTGCTATGGGGGCAGGCTGGGGTTGGGTGGAGGGAGCGTTGGGACATTGGTGGTGGGAGTGGGGCACTGGTGGAGGGCTGGGTGCTGGAACACTGTATGACAGAGACCCAATTGTGAACATCCTTGTAATCGTGTATCTCACGGTGGTATAATAATTTTTTTTTAAAAAATCATCTTCTTTCTTCTTTCAAATAAATAAATAAATAATGAAAAGCAAAAGAACTCTTTGATTCTCTATCTTACTGTGAATGTTACCGAGGGATCCATTTTTCCTCTTAGGACCTCAGTCCAGAGGAAAAGCAAAGAGCCAAGGGTAACTGTGAGATAAACCCACCTGAAATGTTCCAGTTAACAAAGCTGAGGAGGGGCCGGAGTGATAGCACAGTGGGTAGGGCGTCGCGCTTGCACGTGGCGATCCGGCATCCCATATGGTACCCTGAGCACTGCCAGGAGTAATTCCTGAGCAAAGAACCAGGAGTAACCCCTGAGCATTGCCAGGTGTAACCCCCCAAAAAAAAAAAGCTGAGGATCTGACTGCACAAGCCCCTGCCAGCCATCGTGACGACCCCCTCTCTTCACCAGTGGGGTAGGGCCCAGGGTCTTGCTCATCCGGCTCCCAGGCAGGCACAGAGGGAAGGAGGAAGCACCCCCTCCCTGACCCCATGCCCTACCACAGCTGGGAATCAAAACCAAAGCAGAAGTGGTCCCTCCCTGAACTCTCCAAATAGAAGATTCGGTCTCTACCCTGTTTCCCAGGCGCCAACTGTAAGCTTCACTTCTATTTGACCTCCAAGCTCTCAGAGTGACCACGCATAGCCTGACCCCACCACCTTGGGGCTTTCTTCCTCCACCCTACCATTCCTTCCGGGCGCTCTGGGGTCAGGAGCCCTTCCCTCACTTCCAAGGTGGTTCTGATGGACCTGCGGCTCCAGATTCTCAGTCTAGAGTTCACCCCACTTTGCACACTCCTGGGTCCCCAGAGATGACCTAGTGGCTGCATGAGACCCCGTGTTGGGGAAGGGGAGATGGCTCAGGGGCTGGAGAACCTGCTTGGCTCTGGGGTCCATCCCCAGCACCGCATGGTCCTGATCCCGCTGGGTGGAGCCCCAAAGCTACAGCAACAGAAAACCCTCTTCAGGCCTAGTGAGATGGGACAGGCCTATAGAACCCTTTACAGACCTTTGCAAGTTGCGCCCCTGGACGGCCGCTTCCAGTATCCAACCCCAGGGCTGAGATTTGGGGTGAGGAACCTGAGCTCCACCTTCAGGTTTGTTCATGGGGAAAGAGGACCCAGGAGATCAATTTCCCGGGATGCTCAGACAAACATTCCTGGTTATCAGGGCTCTGACCCCAAGTCTGCAGCCAGGGATGGGGTGGGGGACCAGCCTTCCTTTTCCAAAGCTAACCAGGCACCCCCAAGCACCGGGCCCTGATTCAGTCAAGCTTTCAAGTGTCTCTGCTGGCCCCTCACCTCACTACCCCAGGCCATGCAAACTCAGGAAAGTGCTGGTCTTTTCTTTTTTTTTTATTTTTGCTTTTTTTTTTTTTTGGGGGTCACACCCGGCAATTCTCAGGGGTTACTCCTGGCTCTGCACTCTGCACTCAGGAATTACTCCTGGTGGTGCTCGGGGACCATATGGGATGCCGAGGATCGAACCCGGTCGGCTGCGAGCAAGGCAAATGCCCTACCCGCTGGACTATCGCTCCAGCCCCAGGAAAGTGCTGATTTTTTTTTTTTTTTTTTTTTTGCTTTTTGGTTCACACCGACAATACTCAGGGGCTACTCCTGGCTCTGCACTCAGGAATCACTCCTGGTGGTGCTCGGGGACCATATGGGATGCCGGGATCGAACCAGGCCGGCATGGGCCGGCCGCGTGCAAGGCAAACGCCCTACCTGCTGGACTATCACTCCGGCCCCGAAAGTGCTGATATTTACCCCCACCCCGAACCCTCCCCCATTCACGGGAGCAAAGCTAGAACCACAGCACCGCACAACCAGGGACCTGGGACTAGACCCTGAGACACTGTCCCTTGCCGCAGTCAGGGGCCGTGGGAGGAGTGGCCCAGACCCTCCCCCCCCCTACCCCATTTTATAGATGGGGAAACTGAGGTCCAGAGGAGAGAATTCCACTCACCTGCAGCAGGCAGTGTCAGAGGACCTGCACTGAATGCCCCAGGGTCCAAAGGCTCTATAAAAGGCCCATTTCCATGACTCACCTGGAGAACCCCCAGAGGTTCAGGGAGCCTCAAAGGAACAAAGGAGGGAGATCTGGCGAGGACCAGAGGCTGGGGAGCGAGGGAGCGAGAGAGCTGACCAGAGGAGCTGTCCCCGCTGTCCCCACTGTGGTCTGCAGGAAAGAGAGGAAGTAGGGGACCTTTCTACTCCCTTCACCTCACATTCTCACCCCGCCTTCTCTCAGCTCTCTGCAGCCCAAACCCACACACCACACGCTTCACTTCTTTTTTTTTCTTGTTTTTATTGAATCACCATGTAAAGATGTAAAGATAGACCTTTACAAAGCTGTTCATGATTAGGTTTCAGTTGTACAGTGTTCCAGCACCCATCCCCTCCACCAGGGCACATTTCCCTCCACAATTGTCCCTAGCTTCCTCCTCCCCCCAACCTGCCTCTATGGCAGGCACTTCTCTCTCTCTCTCTCTCTCTCTCTCTCTCTCTCTCTCTCTCTCTCTCTCTCTCTCTCTCTCTCTCTCTCTCCCCCCTTGCTTTCTTGTCTGCAGTATTGTGGCTTCACTTCTTCTTTCCGGAGTCCCTTGGCTTCCTCTGAGCTAAGAGCCACACTGGGCTCCCCGCCCCATCTCCCTCCCCCTGGGGTGGGGGGTGGCTTCCCCTTTGCAGGGGACACTGGGGTGGTGGTGAGGGAGGAGAGTTATCCTCCATGACAGACTGCAAGACCCATGGCAGCTCAATGTCCTTGAGCCTCAGTTTCCCCATCTGCATAAGGGAAAGAAGGGGCCTACTTGACCTAAGGGTTGAGGTGGGTGATGAGAAAGACTTCCGGTCAGGTGACCCACCTGCCACTCGCAGCCTGGGGAGCTGGGGCAAGCACGGAAACCCTCTCAACCTGTGTGTCCCTGTAGAGTGGAGATGATGCCAGCGTGGTGCCTTCAAAGGTGGGCTGTCTCACCCCTAGGAGGATCAGAATGCCTGAAGGTTTCACAGACAGGGAACCAGGACCTGGTCCAGGGCGCTCAGAGCAGAACCCTGCAGGTGGGAGGCAGCTACCACTGGGAACCTCCTTCTGGGCTTTGAACCTTCCAGGAGTCAGGAAAGTTTCAGCTGGAGTGAAGGGGTGGGAGGGGAGGGCAGGGGGAGATGCTGGCTGGCAGTGAGGTTTCCTGCATCCCCGCTAATCCCCAACTCAGGGTCCCCCACCTCCAGAGTTAGGTCTTAGGGCTTGAAGGGATGTTGGGTCGCTGAGGGAACATTTATCATTTCTCTCTTTTGCCAGATTCCCAGACAAACTCCCTGAGAAAGCTGCCCCCCGACACCAGAGTTTGGGCCCAGCAGCTTACCCCGGCTCTGTACTCAGGGATCACTCTTGGCCTGGCTTGGGACCATAAGGAATCCTTGGAATCAAACTTCCGTGGAGAGCATGCAAGACAAGTGCCCCCACCCGCTGTGCCATAGCTCCAGCCCTCCCTGAGAATGTTCTGACTCAGGAATATTCTTCCTCACCCCAAGGGTATTGGGGGCTGCAGCCAGGTCCCACCAGAGTTGCCATCTTCTCTGCTGCCACTGGGCATCTGTAGCATCAGCCCAAGTCTCTGTGCAAAGGGAGCATGTTGGGGAGAGAACCCATCCAGGTCAGTAGGAGCGAGAGGCGAAACCAGCATTGCATACCCAGAAGGCTGCCCAGAGGTGGGGGTTTTAGGAGCGAGGGAAGACTACATCTAGGAGCAGACCATGCTCCAGCGGGGCCCTGGGCCTTCTTTACTCTCATCCCGACTTTCCTCGCTCTGAAATGGCAATGAAGGGCTGATACCACCCAGCCCCCAGGGTGCAGTGAAGCAGATTTACAGTGAAGGAAAACTGGGCTGGCACAAATAGCACAGGGGGTAGGGTGTTTGCCTTGCACATGGCCGACCGGGTTCAATCCCCAGCATCCCATATGGTCCCTTGAGCACCGCCAGAAGTAATTCCGTGTGCAGAGCCAGGAGTAACCCCTGAGCTTCACCGGGTATGACCTACCCCAAAAAACACAGTGAAGGAAAATTGCTAAGTCCCAAACTGTCAATCCATGCCTGACTAGGCTCTTTGAGTGGATGGACCTGCCCTTTCTCTCTCCTCCCAATAAAAGACAGCTTGCCAGCACTGCAGATGGCCCTCCTAGCCTGCCAGGAGTGATCCCTGCATGCAGAACTAGGAGAAAGCCCTGAGCACCACCAGGTGTGGTCCAAAAACAACAACAATAACAACGTTGTTATTATTTACTTTGTTAATAACAAAGTAGATATTATCTCTCTGGTGGGCCAGAGAGATAATAATAAACTGTAACACAGTGGGGAGAGAACTTGCCTTGCATGTTCTTGGCCCAGGTTTAAAAAATCCCTGGTGGCTCATATAGCCCCTGAGCCCTGCCAGGACTGACGCCAGAGCACAGAGCTAGGAATAGGCCCTAAGCACTGCAGGGTACAGTCCCTCACAAAAGAGAGAGGGAGAGAGAGGGGCCGGAGGGATAGCCCAGCAGGTAGGGTGTTTGTTTGCCGGCCCAGGTTCAATCCCTGGCATCCCATATGGTCCCCTGAACACCACCAGGAGTAATTCCTAAGTACAAAGCCAGGAGAAACCCCTGAGCATTGCCGGGTGTGACTCAAAAGAAAGCACAAGAAAAGAGAGGGGGAGAGGGAGAGGGAGAGGGAGAGAGAGAGAGAGAGAGAGAGAGAGAGAGAGAGAGAGAGAGAGAGAGCAAGAGAGAGAAGAGAGAAAGAGGGAGAGAGGGAGGAAGGAGACAGAGAAAAGAGAGTGCGGGGCCTTGCACGCAGCCTGCCTATGCCAGCCCGTGTTCGATCCCCGCATCCCATATAGTCCCCTGAGCACCGCCAGGAGTAATTCCTGAGTGCAGAGCCAAGAGTAACTCCCGAGCATCGCCAGGTGTGACCCAAAAAAGCAAACAGAGAGAGAGAGAGAGAGAGAGAGAGAGAGAGAGAGAGAGAGAAGAAAAGTGCCCGCCATAGCTGCCATAGAGGCGGGGCGGTAGGGAATCTGGGGACATTTGTGTTGGGAAGGGTGCACTGGTGGGGAATGGTTGCTGGAACACTGTATGATTGAAACCCAGTCATGAACAGCTTTGTGATTGTATATCTCACAGTCGTATAATTTTTAAAAATGTAATTAATTACAAAGAGAGAGACTGGGAGTACTTTCCTCCCTTAAGAACAAAGCTTGGGGCTAGAGTGCAGTGCACAAAGCAAAACACGAGCTGGGTGTGTGTGATGTGGTAACTAGTGACCAGGTTGCACAGCCAGTAAGCTCCTACCCCACTGCCAGGAGGTCCAGGACAGAAAGCCCCTCTGTTCCGGGCTCTGAGACCACAGGTAAATCAGTCAAAAGCTTTCCCAAGCAGCTCCCTGGCTGTGCAATGGGGACTGATTCTCTGTGTGTACTTAGTATCAACATCTCCGTCCCAGACACAAGGCCAGTCTAGTTCCCTCTCAGATCATCCTAACTTCACTTCTAGTTCCCTCTCAGACACCACACTCAGACCATCCTGACGCTTGAGCACTGGTCCACGCAAATGAAAGGACCAGTGAAACTGCCCATTTTGCAGAAAGTGTGAGACTTCCCAGAAGTGGATGGGGTAAAGCAGCCGCTGACCACAGATGAAGAGAACATCTGTAATAGAAATTCCCAGGGCCTCTGTCCACTCAAATCACTCAGAATGTGTAACCCTCAAATATTCTGGAAAACAGGACCCTCTTGCTGCAATGGGCCAATTCTTCATCTAAAGCATACAAGTTGCATCAGATTCCAAATACTACCCATCATGGCTCACTTCACTTCACTTGATCACTTGAATCCCGTTATTCATCGATTTGCTCAAGCGGGCACCAGTAACATTTCCATTGGACCCTATCACGTGCCAATGTAGCTCAATGGCATCTTGTTGATTCAGGAATATGAAGAGCCTCAAACCGTTCCTTCAGGGTCTTTACAAAGAAGTCTGACCATCTTGTAGGTGGGCGGCCATGTGATCTTTTGACATCCCATGGGATCCAGTCGGTAACAGCTCTAGTTCAGCAGTGGTCTCCAAATCGCATTACATGTCCAGCCCACACTAAGCTTTATTTTTTTTATTCCAAATCTGCAGTTTTATTATTACTATATTATTATTATCATCATCATTATTATTATACTATTATTGTTATTTTGCTTTTCAAGTCACACCTGGAAATTGCTCAGGCGGGGCCGGAGCTGATAGCCCAGCAGGTAGGGCGTTTGCCTTGCACGCTGGCCGGCCTGTGCCGGCCTGGGTCTGATCCCGCGTCCCATATGGTCCCCCGAGCACCGCCAGGAGTAATTCCTGAGTGCAGAGCCAGGAGTAACCCCCTGAGCATCGCCGGGTGTGACCCAAAAAAGCAAAAAAAAAAAAAAAAAAAAGAAATTGCTCAGGGGTTACTCCTGCCTCTGAACTAAGGAATTATTCCTGGCGGTGCTCCGGGACCATATGGGGTATCCGGGATGGAACCTGGGTTGACAGTATGCAAGGCAAACACCCTACCCGTTGTACTATCCACTCCGGCCCCAATCTTTGGTTTGGTTTTTAGAGCCTGGCAAACTACCTGTGTCGTATTTGATATGCCAAATACCAGTAACAATTATAGACCTCATTCCCATGACCTGATGGAATGGTTTGAGGCTCTTTATGTTCCTGGAGCTGGCAGATGCCCTTGGGCTATCTCATATGTGACAGGACATATTGAGATGTTACTGGTGCCCGCTCGAGTAAATCGATAATCTACGGGAAGTCAAGTGATCAAGTGAATAAAGTGTACATGATTTTATATAAACATATATAGGAGGGGCCGGAGGATAGCCCAGCGGGAGGGCGTTTGCCTTGCACCCGGCCGGCCCATGCCAGCCTGGGTTCGATCCTCGGCATCCCATATGGTCCCCCGAGCACTGCCAGAAGTAATTCCTGAGTGCAGAGCCAGGAGAAACCCCTGAGCATCGCTGGGTGTGACCCAAAAAAGCAAAAAAAAAAAAAAAAAAAATATATATATATATATATATATATATATATATGGAAGTGATCACTGCAAGTGAGCTAATTAAACTGTGTGTGTGTGTGTGTGTGTGTGTGTGCAGGGAGCACTTGAAATCTAGCCTAAGTCAATTTCCAGTATCCAGTCCAAGATTAGTGACTGTAGCCATCCAACTGTGGGTTCAATTTCTAGAGTCATTCAAGTAGCTACTTTGTACCCTCCCCCTTCTCTCTCCCAGTTCCTAGTGTCTCATTCTCAGATCCTGATTCTTTTTTTTTTAATGTTTTATTTTCCAGGCCGAGTCCCCAATCTGGAAGCCTCTCCCCCTCCCCCCGGCTGGCCATGCTCGATGCTCTTTTAAAGTAAACTGACTGCAGGCAGCCGTCCAGGGTACGGGATGCAGAGGAGACGCCGTCCCAGCGCCTGTCCCAACCCTCCCCACGCGGACTCCCCGAAACCGCAGACAGTCACCCCTCCCCAGGGTGACCACGAAGGGCCCCTGGAAATTCCCAGGGGAGGTTAGTGAGGCTGGACAAGCCTCAGGACAGGATGCCCCATCGCACCTTGAAAATCACCCTGCCGGCCAGCCGCCCCGGCTGCGTCTCCACGCGTCGTGGGGGTTCATCATACAATGCTCGTGTATTGTGCATGGGGAAACTGAGGCCACCTCGCCCCCCAACACTCGGCGGTCCTACGAGTAATCAAAAGGTCCCCTCGGTAACAGCTGACTGGAGCCTGCTAAACCGAAGGCGCTCGGGAAACCCGAGGCGGCGGGAAAGCGGGAGCGCTGAGGGGCCCCCAGCCCCAGCCCCGCGTCCACCCCACCCCCTTCAAAGCTTGGGGGAGGCCTGCGGGGGTGGAGCCTCAGCTCCCGGCCGCCCGCTCTGCAGCCGCGCCTTCGCCCCTAAACTCAGCGGGGGCGCCGCGATACCCCAGCAGCGTGGCGGCCGGAGACCGGCGGGGCCGCGACGTGCCGGCCCATCCCCCGCCCGTGTCCCCCGCCGTCCCCTCCCGCCCCCAGAGGGAGGAGGGAGACTCGGCGGCCCCTGCCCCGGCCCGAGCAAGCCCCGCGCCCGCCCGGCCCCTGCGCGGCGGCTCGGACGTCCGGAGCCCGAGGGTCCCCCCCCGGCCGAGGTGAGCTGGGCGCCGGCGGCGCAGGGCGCGGAGGGCCACCGCGTCCCGGGCGGGACCCCTCTAGGCCGCGCGTGCTTCCGCGGGAGGAAAGGGGTTAAGTTGGGGGGCGTGCTGGGCAACCCCCAAACTCCTCAGAACTTCCCAGCCCCCTGCTTTGGTTCCCCCATCTCCAGGCCCCTCCCCACCCCGGGGTTTCGCGCATCGAGGGGCTCCCGGGATGGGGGCGTCGCGGGGAAGGGCCGGGCCGCCTTCGGAATGCGCCGGACGCCCGGGAGGGGGCGGCGGGCGGGGGGCGGAATTTGGAACCTTCCCTGGGGGACCGAACGTGGTCACCATGGCGAGCGTGAGACGGACGGTCAGCGCAACCAATCGGGGCACAGCGACACCGCCCCCCGACTAAGAGGAGACCAATGGGAGGCGAGCGAGAGAGGTGGGCGGGACCTCGCTGCGCTGGTCCGGGAACCCCCGCAGCCCGCCGCCCGCCGCTAGGGGACCAGGGCTGCTCGCTGGACCCCGCGGCTGGGGCAGGAGCGAGAAAAATGAGTTCTGAGGCCACTGGTGGTCAGGGACGACAGAAAGTGGACTTGTGGAAGCAGATGGGACGAATGAGGCAAAGGCTTTGTTGTCCCGCCGAGTTCTGTGGGTGCCTTCGGTGCTGAGCAGCCTCTTGCTCTCCTGGGCTGGGTTTTCTCTGAGTATGGTCGCTCAGGGGCCCTTTGGTGGCTTGCGTTGGTTCAGGGCCACTCAACCTGTTTGAGGTTCGTTTGCCCACCTGTTGCACAGAACGTGTGGGGATCTTGCTGGAGATGCGCCCCATCCATCATGCAGTTGAAGAAAATCAGGCCGGAAGGGACGACCACCTGCTCTTTAGATGAATCACTATCACTATCTTCCCGTTCATCATCAATTTGCTCCACCGGGCTCGCGGGCTCCAGTAACATCTCCATATGTCCTGTCTAATGCTAGTAGAGCCCAAGGGCATCTGCTCGCTCCAGGAACATAAAGAGCCTCAAACCATTATATTAGGTCATGGGAATGACCTAACATAATTGTTACTGGTATTTGGCATATCAAATAAGACACGGGCAGCTTGCCAGGCTTGCCGTGCGGGTAGCATACTCTTGTAGTCACCTCTAAATACAGCATTTATTGATGAACTGCGCCGCAGCCGGGCTGTGATAGGCTCGTCTGCTGGATGGAGTTCTGACGAGGGGAACTATCTTTAGATGAATAGTTGTTTTAAAGAGCTGCTGAGGGCAGCAGGCATTGTCCCCATGAAGGGTCCCCACCCCCGCGGTACGTGTTTATTGGACTGATGCCTAAGGACCCCGTGTGCAGGAGGGAAGCATCCATCGGCTGCCAGTCCTGTGTGAGGGGTGGACGGCGCGGCTGGCTCTGTGCTCAGCTTTTGCGCTGCTTCTGCATCTGAGACCCAGCAGGGGTGACAGGTCACGTGCCTCCCCTTGGATCCAGGTGTTCGCTCAGTGAGGCTCGCCTCTGCCCATCCCAGTCTTCTCCGAAGGGTGCCGTGGCTGGAGCCCCCAGGCGTCCGTCAGAGGGACAGGTGCCCACGGTTTGCGGTTGCCCAGCCGTGGACCCTGCACTTATTCAATCAGGCTGTCCTCTGAGGTTTCCTGTCGGGCTATGCTCCCTGCCCACAGCCAGGCTTAGGGCCAGGGGAGAGCCCCAGAGCCCCACCTGGAAGGTCCTAGGAGGACAGAGAGGGATTTTGTGCTGGAGGGTGCAGTGAGGCCCCTGGGCATCCCCTCGAGTGCCCGTTCGTGCTCTCATACAGGCCTCAGAACCACTCAGAATTGATGACAGAGTCATCTAAACACACTAAGGACAGGACACACTTGTCCACCAGTGGGCCAGTTAAGCTTCTGTGTGTAAGAAGCCTGAGACTGGCCTGGGTCTGCAATAACCTCTGACCTCTGATCTGAGCTTGGCCACCACAGGCTCTGATATCTGTCTGTCTTGGAGCCCAGCCAGTGAGACATTCCCTGACCCTCAGGTGGTTCTCTTCCCAGTATCATCTGCACAGCTCCCACCCCTCGGCCTGGACACATTCATGCATCATCTGCTGCAGGCTGGCTGGTGGGAGCTGCCCCTGGCCTTCCCTTGGAGCTGCTTGGGGTGGGGGCCCAGTGTTTCGGGAGGTGCTCACGAGGGAGATCCGAGAAAGCTTCCCTGAGGTGGGGAAACCCTGTGGGATGTGCAGGAGTTGGCTGGTGGAGAAAGGAGAGGGGCCGCGGAAGGGCACACGGCCAACCCGGGTTCAATCTCCGGCACCCAGGTTCGGTCCCCAGCACTCTGTGTGGTCCCCCCAAGCACCACCAGGAGTAATGCCCGATTGCAGGGTCAAGGTAACCCCTGAAGATTGTTGGGTGTGGCCCACCCCACCACTCCCGCCTAAAAAGAACAAAGGAGAGACACATTGAAGATAGGGGTGCGAGCTGCGGGAATGTCAGCAGTGTCTGCCCGAGCAGACGAGCCCCTGCAGTGGCAGTGGGACGGGGTTCAAGCGCTGAGCCCCATGCTCATGCTGCATAACCGAGAGGCCGGACCAGAGGCCACCCTGCCAGCAGACCGAAAGCAAACTCCGTTTCTGGTCCTAGCCACTCTGGGTAGCAGACTTGGCCCCGCTGGGAGAGGGCAGCAGGGGGCAGCGGTGGGAAGAGTGGACTCCAGGAGATGAAAGCGCTGTCTGGAGGTGTGGGGGTTCCAAGCTGAGAAGAAGCGAGCGGCTGAGCAGGAACCTGGGCGGGGAGGGGACAGCTCCTTGGGGCCTGTGGCAGCTCTGCCCGGGAGCCACCCCAACACACACCTGCACGTGCCCTGGGAAAACGCCCTGGGCCAGCTGGAGCTCCAGTCACCTGTGGGTGAGTGTCGTTTGTTTTTGCTTTTTGGGTCACACCCGGTGATGCTCAGGGGTTCCTCCCTGGCTCTGCACTCAGGAATTACTCCCGGGGATGCTCAGGGGAACTCTAGGGATGCCAGAGATAGAACCTGGGTCGGTTATGTCCAAGGCAAACAGTACAGCCCTACCTGCTGTACTGTTGCTCTGGCCCCTTCTGTGGGTGAGTGTGGAGATTACGTGTGTGTGTGTGTGTGTGTGTGTCCGTGTCCGAGGTTGTGTACTGTGAGTGGGCTCAGGAGGGGGCAGGGAGGCAGTGCTCAGTGGAGTCTGACTGCCCTTGAGTCTGGGTGTGCAGAATTTCTGAAGTGCTGGCGGAGCCTAGAGGGTCCCCTGAAACCAGCCTGGGACCCCACCCCTTCCTGCACGTGTGCACTCAGAGGAGACGAAGCCTTGCTGCTGGGAAGGCTTCAAGAGGGCCTGGGCCAGGCTGCAGGAAACGCTGCTTCTGGAATCTCTCCACAACCCCTGCCTTCACTCCCGCCACTGATTTTAGCTGGGGAGGGGCAGGCTCCTGAGAGCCATTAGAGCCGCAGGGTGGCGCCTGCTCTGCCGCTGCAACAAACTGGGAATTCCTGGAAGGAAGGAGCCACTTGCATGGCCCCGGGCCCTAAAGCGCCCCACGCCCCACGCAGGGGCTCCTGCGCCAGAGTGAGCTCAGGGGCTGCAGGGAGGGCCCAGCAGCGGGAGGGAGGGGGCGGGGTGAGGCGGGAGGGATCCCCTCACCAGCCCCACTCGCAGCTCAGCGCTGGGGGCGTCCATCTGGCTGGCAGCGGATTTCCTGCCGCCCCTCCTCCCCGCAGACGCTCATATTGTTTTCCTTTTCCTAGAGCATCACATGGGGATGCCTGGCCTGGAAAGTCAGGGAGGAGGAATGAGAGTGTGGGAGAGAGTGTGTGTACGTTGTGCATATGTGTATAGGCATATCAGTGTGCACGTGTGTGTGGACATGTGTGCAAGTGCAGATGTGTGTGTGTGCATGCGTTTGTGTGCTGTGTGTGGTGCATGTGCCCATCCACCCTGTGCTTACAGGGATGATTCTACCTTCTAGTCCACTTGCTCTGCCCAGGCAGCCGTTGTATCTAGCCCTGTTCTGTCACCTCATTCATGAACCAACAGCCTCTCCTGGGCCTGTTTCCCCACCTGTCAGATGGGGATGGAGTGACGGGGAGGCGAGAACTTGATCCAGGGGTCCTAGATTCACCTGGACACTTATTTAAAATGCAGTTCCTGGGGGGCGGGGGTGTTGTCTGGGTTGCACTATCACTCTGGCCCCTGCTTGGCTGCTTTTGGCTCTCAGCACCAGGGATAACTGCATGAGCCTCAGCCCTTGTTGCCATCCCCCAGCCCTGGAGAACAGGCTTTGTTATCACTGCTGTTGCCGGCCACCGTGCCTGTGTGGTTCTCTGCACCCTCCTACGATATGCACGGGGACTCCTGACACCACATGTGGTCTAGTCCAGGCTTCACCCGCTGACCCCTGAGCTCCTGGGTCATAGTGTCAGTCCCTGATGTCTGCTGGGAGGAATAAGTGAGAGTTCATGGGAGATCCGAGCCTGGCAGCCGGCCTAGGGCTGCCCTCCTCGAGGGGTCCTTGACACTGTGGACTTAGGTGTTGGAACTCAAAACAGGTGCGCTGAGCCAGTTCCAACCTTCTGCAAACTCCTACTCCGACGTCTCGGATGGGGCGCAGAAAGGATCACAGGTAAACCTTACCACAGAGTCAGCATGTTCAGTGATGGAGACACCAATGACCTCCTGGCCTGAGGTAATCTGGGAGGACTTATAGGGAGGCGGTGATGTCTCAGACATCATTTGAGAGTTAGAGCTGACAAGCATTAGCCCTGTGCAGGAAAAGGCTGCAAGGTCAGAGGTAGTGGGAGCAGTCAAGACATTCCACCATGAGCTGGGCCAGAATGTGGGGACAGCTGCCACCCTGCAGGTGGATTAGGGGTAATTATCCTTGTAGCCCACAGAGAAGTGGTGGCAGCCAGTACCTACCACTCCAGCCTCCCATCTTTGCCCATTCTCTTTTCCACTCTGGCCTCCCCATGGGCTGGTGGGCGTCCAAACAGTGGCCACAGCCTAGTAACGTGGTTCTCCCACAGGTCGGAGAAGGCACCCACACACATATCCGACGACGAGGCACATCCAAGTGGCGAGGGTGACCATCATGCGCCATCGGATCTCGCTCATCGTGCCCCCTGCACCGCGCCTGAGCCGGGCGACGAGTTCAAGCCCAGCCCCACTGCCCTTGCGGCCGCACCATGAGCCACGGGGCTAGCCCGCGCCTGGCCGAGTCCCCGCAGCTGTCCAAGGGCAGCCTGCTCACCATCCTGGGCAGCCCCGTGCCTCCTGAGCGCAGCGGGGACTCGCTGCCGTCCACGCCGCCCAGCGGCACGCCCCCGCCGGGGCCGCCGCTGCCGCCTCTGCCCCTGCCGCTGCCCCGGCGCCCGCGCTGCTGGCCGACGGGGACTGGGAAAGCCGCGAGGAGCTGCGGCTGCGGGAGCTGGAGGAGGCGCCGGCGCGGCGGCGCAGATGGAGAAGACCATGCGCTGGTGGTCGGACTGCACGGCCAACTGGCGGGAGAAGTGGAGCAAGGCGCGCGCCGCAACCCCGCGAGGAGGTGCGGCAGCTGGCGCCAGCGCCTGGACGCGCTCACCAAGGAGCTGGCGGGCGCAGGCGAGAGCGCCAGGAGGCGCAGGGGAGAGTGCGAGGCGCGGGGCCGCGAGCTGGCGCGGGCTTCGGGCGCCCGCGACGCCTCTGATCGGACGCCCGACGGCCCAGAGACGGAGCCCGAGAGGGAGCACGAGCCGGTGCGCGACGTCGGGTCGGAGCCGCAGCCGGGAAGCCAGGTAGCGTGCGGGAGGAGGCGCTGCTGGGCAGACAGTGCGCGCTGCGAGGAGTGACCGGCTCACACCTGGGCAGAAGCTGGAAGCTGGGCCGTAGCGCGAACTAGGGATTTATTAAGGTCTGCGCCTCAGAGTGCCCAGGTCAATGAGACACACACACACCCGCACTGTGGGCAGGGCCCCAGGTAGGTGGACCCCATGTCACAAGTCTGTCCTCCAACAGAGCCGCGGGGTCGTCCCGCAGATCTAGAACGTACTGAGACAGCATCTGCCAGAAAGCAACTAGGAGGAGCACAGCAAGGAGGGCGCTCGCCTTGCATGCGGCTCACGGGGGTTGGATCCCCAGCATCCCATATGATCTCCCCAGATCCCAAGCACCGCTAGGATTGAGTCCTAAGGGGCTGGAGCGACATAGTACAACAGCGAGGGCGTTTGCCTTGCAGGCGTTTGACCCAGATCAATTCTTAGCATCAGCATCCCTTATGGTGCTGGGAGAACTGTCAAGAGTAATTCCTGAGGGGCCGGAGCGATAGTCCAGCGAGTAGGGTGTTTGCCTTGCACGCGGCCGACCTGGGTTCTATCCTCGGCATCCCGTATGGTCCCCTGAGCACCACCAGGAGTAAGTCCTGAGTGTAGAGCCAGGAGGAACCCCTGAGCATTGCCGGGTGTGACCCGAAAAGCAAAAAAAAAAAAAAGGAAAAAAAAGTAATTCATGAGTGCAGAGCCAAGAGTAACCCCCTGAGCCCATCCGGGTGTGGCTCCAAAAAGGGAAAAAAAAAAAATCTGAGCTCTGGTGACTCAGTGTGTGGCAGAGCCCCAGCACTAATCAGAGGATCAGAGGGCAGCCTCGCCATGGTGCAGGCCTGGCACCAAAATGCCGCTGGGGACAGAACCCAGAGCCCAAATTGGCTTGCGTCCAGTCGCAGCCCCTTTTGGGTAACTCCGCTGAAATTCCGCTTCTGTTCCCTGTGGGCCAGGTGCTCACTGCTGCCTCCTGGTGGCTGCAGCATATACCAGTCTGGTATTTGGAGGGGGCGTTACTTTTGGTAGACTCACTGCTCTCTGTTCTTGTCCGCTCCTTCTTCTGGGGGCCAGCCCAGCCCTGCCTTGGCAGCTGCAGTGTCAAGAGCCCTGGACCATAGACTGGGTTTGCTCCTAACCCTTTTGTGCCCTGACCTTCTCTCCCAAGTTCCCTGTTGATGAGATGGAGTACTGGCGGTTGGCTTTCCAGGCGTCTCAGATGGAGATGCAGGATTGGAATGTCCATCCGGGGGCATCACAGGACATTGTCCTGGTCTGGAAAGCGGAAACTAGGGCCAGACCGGGAAGAGGCTGCCCAGATTCTCTGGAAGGATGGGGCCTGTGGGAGCGGGTCAGAGCAGAGTTGGGGGCAGGGAGAGGTAGGGAGGCAGGGGTCCCAGCCTTTAGCTATCATCACTGTGTGTATGCATGTATATGGTGACATCAGCCGATCCCCTTACCCTAGACATCTCCCGGGGACAGGAACCCTTGGTGGCTGCAGACCCAGGCTCTGAAAGGGAGACAAGCAAAGGGGAAATAAGGAGGCAGCCACTCTGGGGGCCTAGCTCAGCGGCTGCTTGACATGTCCCTCCGCGCTGAGCCCAGCCCAGGGCTCAGCAGTGGTCAGCCTGTGCCTCGCTGCCCGCAGGAGCTGGAGCTGGAGTCCTTGCTGAAGAGCAGACCCGGGAGCCGGAGGGCAGCTGGGAGGCACGCAGTATTGGGTCCCGCCGGGGGCAGCACTGGGCGCCTGGAGCGAAGCCGGCTGCCATGGGAGGACACAGTGGCCATTGAGGAAGATGCCTCCAAGCTGACCGCCCTTCGGCTGCGGCTGGATGAGTCCCAGAAGGTGCTTCTGAAGGGACGCGAGTGAGTCCCAAGAGGGGCTGGAGTTGGGGGAAGGGCGGGGATTAGAGCGAGTCGGGAAGGGGTGGGGTGGGGTGAGTGTTCGCGTTCGAGTCGGGACGAGGGTGTGAGGAGTCCCAGAGGGGCATGGGGGTGCGGGGTCAGGACCCTTGAGTCACACCACAGAAGTGGGTTCCCTGGGAGCAGACTCCCCAGAGGTGCCCAGAACTGTTTGGGCTACAGTCTTGGACCCTCGGAGCAGTAAGAAAGACCCCATGGCCCTGCAAGTCTTTTTTTTTTTTTTGGTGGGAGTTAGGGGGGACACCCTGAGATGCTCAGGGCTTACTCATGGCAGTGCTCAGGGGACCATATGGGATGCCAGGGATCGAACCTGGTCGGGCAGCGCAAGGCAAGTGTCCTACCACCTGTACTATTGCTCAGGCCCGAAGCGGCTCTTTTTCTTTAATTCAGACTCTGGGTATCGAGGCATCTGCTCTGGGCCAGGCACTGTGCCATCCAAGAGGGAGCAGCCGTAAATAAGACCAAATATGGGGGCTGGAGCGATAGCCCAGCGGGTAGGGCGTTTGCCTTGTGTGCGGCCGGCCTGTGCTGGCCCAGGTTCTATCCCCAGCATCCCATATGGTCCCCTGAGCACCGCCAGGAGTCATTTCTGAGTGCAGAGCAAGGAGTAACCCCTGAGCATTGCCAGGTGTGACCCAAAAAAAAAAAAAAATAGGACCAAATATGGCCCGAGTGGTAAAGCCCTGAGTTCCAGCACCAGGTGGCCCCCACGTACTGCCTGGTGCCCTGCTGGCCCCCAGCACCACCCTGGTAGCCTCAGGCTAGGCAGCTGGGTTTGGTCCCCACAATAATTAAACAAGTCCCTCTTTCGCAGCTTACATTCTAGTGGGGAGAGAGGGCGGTGGGCTGAGGGTCTAGTGGGGAGAGAGGGGGGTGGGCTGAGGGTCTAGGGGGAGAGAGGGTGGTGGGCTGAGGGTCTAGTGGGGGGAGAGGGCGGGGGGCTGAGGGTCTAGTGGGGAGAGAGGGTGGTGGGCTGAGGGTCTAGTGGGGAGAGAGGGCGGTGGGCTGAGGGTCTAGTGGGGAGAGAGGGGGCTGAGGGAAGGGAGGCTGAGGGGGTGCAGATGAGGGGAGCACCAGCAGGGCAGCTGGGCCGTGAGTGAGCGAGCTGCTGCGACGGGCAGGGCTGAGACAGAAACACTGTGTGAGGAGCGAGTGTGAGAACCAGGAGCCAACAGGTGGGACTGTGGCCAGGGAGGAGCCCCTGGGAAGCAGCCAAGCACACAGGCAGCCCTGAGAGCACCCTGCCGGCTGGTCGAACATGAGAAGGACAGGGGGGCTGTGATGAGCGGGTGATGGTCACTGCCGCCTTGGCCAGGACATAGCCCAACTCCATGAACTATTTGCAGCCCTCTGTTGGGCCATATACCCAGTGATGCTCAGGGCTTTCTCTGGGCTCCACACTCAGGAATTACTCAGTGGTGCTCAGGGGACCATATGGTAAGCCAGGGATCGAACCCGGTCAGCTACATGCAAGGCAAGTGCCCAACCCACTATACTATCCTCCAGCTCCTGCAGTTCCCTCTTTCTCCAGAGAGCAATTTCCCAGATCCTTCACCTAGCCATACACACCATTTTCTTTGTTTTGTTTTGTTTTGTTTGGGCGCCACACCCAGTGGTGCACAGAGCTTACTCCTGGCTGGCTCAGGGGGACCCTGTGGGGTGTCAGGGACTTAACCTTGGCCAGCTGCACTCAAGTGCCTTTTTTTAAAAGCTTGTTGGGCCGGAGTGATAGCACAGCGGGTAGGGACGATTGCCTTGCACGCAGCCAAACCGGGTTTGATCTCCCGCATCCCACATGATCCCCAGAGCACTGCCAGGAATAATTCCTGAGCAGAGAGCCAGGAGTAACCCCTGAGTGTCACCAGGTGTGACCCAAAAACCAAAAAAAAATTGGGCCGGTGCAGTAGTACAGCGGGTAGGAAATTTGCCTTGCATGTAGCCCACCTGGATTCAATCTCCAGCATCCGATCCATGGTCCCCGGGCACTGCCAGGAGTAATTCCTGAGTACAAAGTTCAGGAGTAACCCCTGAGCAATGCCGGGTGTGACCCAAAAAGAAAATAAACAAGGGGCCGGAGCGATAGCCCCGGCATCCCATATGGTCCTCTGAGCACCACCAGGAGTAATTCCTGAGTGCAGAGCCAGGAGTAACCCCTGAGCGTCGCTGGGGGCGGTAACCCTAAGCTCGCTGGGTGTGACCCCCCCACAAAAAAAAGAAAATAAACAAAACTAAAACTTGCTCTGTGTCTGTGAAGGTGAAGGCAGGGATCACAGAAGGGTGAAGCTTCTGTGAGCCATGGAGCCTGGTGACTGTCACCTAACCGCAGAGGCTGGGTGTGGTGTGGGACAGGATCCGCCTCAGCCACAACCCCACCAATTCGTTGAACTTGGACTTCACCCCCAGAGCTGGAGTCAGTTCAATTAATTTCCAACCACAGGGCCTACCTGAAATAGACAAAGGAAAGGAATTGATGATAAAATTGAAATCACCTTATTTATTTATTTATCTGTTCATCCATTTATTCATTCATTTATTTATTTATCTGTCTATTTATTTATTTGTTTGTTTGTTTGTTTTTGGTTGGGGGGGTCTCACCTAGCAGTGCGAGGGGTCATTCCTGCCTTGGTACACGGACTCAGCTGAGCCAGGCCTCCCGTGCACACAGCATGTGCTCCGTCATCCTGTAAAATTTTGGACCCACCCATCCCCACACCCCCTGTAGGGATCAGAGTTGTCGGGGACTGGTGCCCCAGAAGGCATAGTGGTGTTGGTGCCAGGGGCCAGGCCCTGGGCTGAAGCTTTTGTGTATTTGCCCAGCTAAGGCCCAGCCCTGGACGGCTTGCGAGGGGTGGAGGCAGATGGGCAGGGCAGCAGCGCAGCGCATTATGCGCAAGTAGGCGCGACCTGGGGTGGGGTTCCCTAAGCACCAAGCAGCTTTAGGCCATGCTGGGAAGGGAGGCCAAGGGCGCTCCCCTCCTCAGCCAGCCAGCACAGGGACTCACATGCTGGAAAACGCCCAGCATGAGCACAGAGGTCCGTGACACGGATGGATTCATTGGAGAGGGGGCGCCAGGCTCAAAATCGCTGGTGCCCCGATATCCAAGAGGATACACACGAATCATATAGGAGGCTGGGGTGGAAGCCCCAAGAACGTCAGCCTCACCGGTACCCACCCACCCTGCGCCTCTCAGTCACTCACTGTGGATGTGATGGCGAGAAACGCCCGTGGTTCCTCACAGGGCTTCTCTGAGAACCCCGTGAACGCGTGAGATGCTGCCTGGCGCCGTAAGACAGCGGGTAGGGCTCTGCCTGGCACACGGTTAACACAGGTTTAATCCTGGGTCCCTGATCTCACCATTGAGTGAGCACAGACCCAAGAACACCACTTAGTCTGTGCTCAAAGTCAAGAAAAGAAGGGGCCGGAGCAATAGTAGAGGGGAGAGCGTTTGCCTTACGCGCCGGCCGACCGGGGTTCAATCCCCGCATCCCATACGATCCCCCGAGCACCGCCAGGAGTAATTCCTGAGTGCAGAGCCAGAAGGAACCCCTGAGCATTGCTGGGTGTGACCCAAACAGCAAAATAAATAGAATAGAATAAAATGTAGGACTCTGGAAGTGGAGGGCAGCCAGCAGCTGGGGACAACTCGCCCAGCTCTGTGCAAGGTGAGTGTCTGTGGTTTGGGGTGCTACTTAATGCTTGGGGCAGGAGATGGGGTCTCAGTGATCATGGCAAGAGCAGACTCCCTGACTGAGAGTCCTTGAGAAAACTTTGCAACTTTTCTAGCCACCGAACCCTGAGTTCAAACCAAGCCTCCTAGTTTCCCTGGTGACGAGCCCAGAGACCAGGCAAAGCAGACACTTGCTTAGGAGTGCCCAGTGCTCTGGGGACCTGGTCAGCTCCCACACTGAAAGTTGGGGGCCAGGGGGATGTAGATCCAGGAGAAATGAAAATAGGGGTACTTGGCACCTCGTGGGGACACCCCCACCACCACCAGGCCTTGAATGCTGAAGTAAAAAGCTTTGGGCTGGATCGGGTCAAACTGCACCAAAAGTCTGCAAGCCAGTGCGGGGGCTCCGCCTGCCCGCCCCATGTCCTCCCCCAGGGGATAAGCTGGCCCTGAGCAGGAGCATCGAGAAGCTGGAGGGGGAGCTGAGCCAGTGGAAGATCAAGTACGAGGAACTGAGCAAGACCAAGCAGGAGATGCTCAAGCAGGTGAGTCCAGGGCGGGAGGGGCCGAGTGAGGAGCCGGCCAGAGCTAGAGGCAGGGCCCCTGCGTCACAGAGACAGCTCTGGGGGCGGGGCATGCGCCTGGCGTCTGCAAGGCCCCAGCTTCACTCCTGGACGTTACTTACCCACCCCTGCACCTCCAGAGTGGCCCTGGAGGTCCCTGGCATCGTCGGGCCCAAAGACCAGGCAGTCAGGCCTGCGCCCACGGTTTGTTCCCTTTCTCCCTTGGGTTGCTTGCCGCGGTTCTCCCAAGAGTGGTGCCTGGGCCCCACCAGTATGGCTGCGGAGCGCCTCTGAGGAAGTGACATTTGAGGCAAAACCTAAAAGCATGGGGAGGCGTGGGTGGGAGGCAGAGAGATGGTGTAGTGGGTGAGGCACTGGCTTTGCACATGACTGACCTGGGTTCAGTCTCCCTACACCCTGTATGGTCCCCCAGCTCCACCAGGAGTGATCTCTGAGCACAGAGCCAGGAGTAGGCCCCGAGCACTGCCAAGTGTGGGGCATATTTCCTGAAAAAGGCACAGCAAGGGCAGCGCACTCCTGAGGCCAGAGCAAGGGGAGTGATAGAGCGAGGCCGGAGGGCTGTAATCGCCAGGCCGCAGAGGAGCCAAACTGTTGAGCAGGACTGGGAGGATGCTACTGGGCTTCTGCGGTGTGCCAGCTCTCGGGGGAACCTGTTGGCAATGAAGGAGGCTGGTTGTACTGGTTTCCACCTCTTTGGAGTGGGGATGCGGGTGAGCAGGGTTTGTGCCGCCTGCGCAGTTCTCTATGGCCACCAGGAGGCGCTGCCCCTCCGGAGACAGCGGGTCTGGACCTGCTGCTTTTCCAGGTGTCAGGGATACCGGCTTCACTGCGCTCTGCCCTGGAAGACACTAGGATTCGTAGCTTCCCCACCACACCGTGAAGTAGGAGAATCTGCGTTGTTTTGTTGGTTTTGTCGGGGTAGTATGTGCCCCAGCCTTTGAGCCATCTCTCCGATCCCAATCCGGGTTATTTTATGTCTTGTTATATTTTGATTTGGCTTTAGACAACATTTGGCTATACTTAGGGCTCACTCTTGGTTCAGCGAATGCTCTGGCAGGGCACTGAGGGCTATATGGGATGCCGGATTAAACATGTGAGCCGCCACATGCAAGGCAAGCGCCTGCCGGCTGTGCTATCACTTCTGCCACTAATCTGGTTTATTTTTAAAAGCACCCAGGGCTGGAGAGAGAGCACAGTGGTAGGGACGCTTGCCTTGCACGCAGCTGACCCGGTTCAATCCCCAGCATTCCGTATAGTTCCCCAGGAATGATCCCTCAGTACAGACCCAGGAGTAAATCCTGAGATCAGTTGGGTGTGACTGAAAAAACACTTTTTAAAAAGAAAAAAAAAAAAAAAAAAAAAAAAGGAAAATGATTCTGATATGACTTCAGGCCCTAGTTGAGATCCAGGGAGGCCGGGCTGGTGTCCAGGCCATGCAGAGATGAGCAGAGAAGCGTGTTCTCAGGTAGTGTGTGATCAGGAGCAGGGAGGGTGGGCAAGCTCTCCAGACCTGCAAGAGGGGCCAGAATGGTGGTGCAGTGGGTTGGCGCGTGCCTTGCACATAGCGACCGAGTGTGATCACTGAGCACTGCCAGGAGTGATCCCGGTGCAGAGCCAGGGTAACCCTGAGCATCACTGAGTGTGACTCCCACCCTCCAAAAAGGACACAGCACGTAGACCCCACTTGCCAGAGACAAGAATGGGCGTGTTTCAGGCACAAGATGGAGCCGCCATCTGTGCCGGAGCCGGGAACTGAGGGAAAAGGGGATGGAGGGGAGAGGAGAGAAGAGAAGAGCGAATTGTAGTAGGGGCGTCTGGGGCTGGGTGGGCCCGTCTTTATTCCATAAAAGCTGGAGGACCTGAGGCCAGAGTGATAATCCAGCAGGTAGGGCATTTGCCTAGTATCCGACCCAGGTTCAATTCCTGGCATCCCATTCAGCCCCATGAGCACCACCTAGAGTAATTCCTGAGTGCAGAGGCAGGAACAACCCCTGAGCACTGCTGGGTGAGGCCCCCAAATTAAAAAAAAAAGTGAGGCCGGAGCAATAGCCCAGCGGGTAGGGTGTTTGTCTTGCAAGCAGCCGGCCTGTGCCTGCCTGGGTTCGATCCCCGGCATTCCCATATGGTCTCCGAAGCACCGCCAGGAGCAATCCCCTGAGTGCAGAGCCAGGAGGAACCCCTGAGCATTGCCGGGTGTGACTCAAAAAAAAGCAAAAAAAAAAAATATATATATATATATATATATATATATATATATATGAGAGATAGCCCAGCGGGTAGGGCGCTTGCCTTGCACGCAGCTGGCCTGTGCCGGCTCAGGTTCGACCCCGGCATCCCATATGGTCCCCTGAGCACCGCCAGGAGTAATTCCTGAGTGCAGAGCCAGGAGTAGCCCCTGAGCATCGCCGGGTGTGACCCAAAAAGCAAAAAAAAAAAAAAAAATATATATATATATATATATATATATATATATATATATATATATATATATATATATATATATATAAAGAGAGGGCTGGGCTGTGGGAGCTACATGGACAGTCACTGGGAGTCACCGGGGAGGCAGGCGGGCCAGCTGTAGGGTCTTTGCTGAATGTCCAGGGCAGCCTGACACACACACACCCCAGAGCTGGTCCCGGACCGGATCCCTTGGGCACCGCCATTGTCGGTTCTGTCCCACAGCTCAGCATCCTGAAAGAAGCCCACCAGGACGAGCTGGGCCGCATGTCCGAGGATTTGGAGGACGAGCTGGGAGCACGGTCCAGCATGGACAGGAAGATGGCCGAGCTGAGGGGTGAGGTGAGGCCCCTGCCGTCCCCTGGGCGTCCCTGCCTCCGTCCCACACAGAGGCCAGAAGGGCTCCCACGTCCTGCACCGCAGCAGGTGGCAGCTGCATGATAGGGGCTTCCTGGCTTGGGAGGGGGTGCAGGGGCGCGCCCCTCACTCTGTCCGTCATCCCCCTAGATGGAGCGGCTGCAGGCCGAGAAATGCAGCTGAGTGGGGGTCGCCGTGAGCGGTTGGAAACCGAGAAGCTGGGCCTGGAGCGGGAGAACAAGAAGCTGCGGGCGCAGGTGGGGGACCTGGAGGAGGCGCTGGCCCGGCGGCGGCGGCAGACCACCAGCGCCCTGGACTGCGACTCGCGCGCCAGCCAGGCTGCGCTCTTTGAGAAGAACAAGGTAGGCGCAGACAGCTGGGCGGCCGGCTCGCAGGCTTGCTCACAGGGGACCCCGGTTCCATCCTTAGCACCACCTGGTCTCCCAAGTGACACTAGAGCAACCCCCAGGGAACACTCCCTGGAGCCCCAAACAAGCAGTAAACACCTTACACACACACACACACACACACACACACACACACACACACACACACAACGCCGCCATGGCAGGGGGCCTCAGTGCACAGCTCCAGAAGGGGCTCCCCCATGATCTTCCTCCCCAGCCTCCCAGACAGCAGGTGGGCAGTGCCAGGGCAGGTACGTGGGCACCTGAGAGCTGTGGGGCCGGACCTCCCGCATGTGCCCCCCAGGAACTGGCAGACCTGAAGCACGTGCACGGCAAGCTGAAGAAGCAGCTGCAGGAGAAGGTGGCAGAGCTGGCACACGCCAACCGGGCGGGTGGAGCAGCATGAGGCCGAGGTGAAGAAGTTGCGGCTGCGGGTGGAGGAGCTCAAGAAGGAGCTGGCCCAGGCTGAAGATGAGGTGAGCGCCGGGGCTCCAGACACTGAGGAGGTGAAGTGGCGCCTGGGGCTGCTGGGGTGGGTGGGCGCGGGGGCTTGACCTGGGGGTGGGTGGCCGGGGGCCCGCCTGGGAGGTGAAGTGAGCGCCTGAGGGGGCTTCAGACCTGGGGAGATGAGGTGAGCCGGGGCCGACCTGGGGGATGAGGTGAAGCGGGGCTCCCACTGAGGAGGGAGTGAGCCTGAGGGGGGCTCCAGACACTGAGGAGGTGAGGTGAGCGCCTGAGGGGGCTTCAGACCTGGGGAGATGAGGTGAGCGCCGGGGGCTCCAGACACTGAGGAGGTGAGGTGAGCGCCTGAGGGGCTTCAGACCTGGGGAGATGAGGTGAGCGCGGGGCTCCGCCTGAGGAGGAGTGAGCCTGAGGGGGCTTCAGACTGGGGAGATGAGGTGGCGCGGGGGCTCAGTCACTGAGGAGGTGAGGTGAGCGCCGAGGGGCTTCAGACCCGGGGGGCTGAGGTGAGCCCCTGAGGCCCCCGAGGGAAGCTTCAGACCCGAGGGACCGCAGGGCCTTCAGCCTTGCTGCATGGGTGCGGGGGAGCAGGGGTGCTTCCTGGTCTGGCATCAAAGGAAACAGTTCTGGGGATGGGACTCCCACAGGAATGGCAGGAGCTGCGGGCCCCCCAGCCAGTGGCCCCAGGTGACCCCCACACTCTTGGCTCTAAACACCTGCAGCTGGACGAGGCCCACAACCAGGCACGGAAGCTGCAGCGGTCACTGGACGAGCAGACGGAGAACGGCGAACCTGCAAGTGCAGCTGGAGCATCTGCAGTCCAGGTGCCGCCCCTGCCCCCCAGCCCTGCAGATAGGGTGGTGTCCTGCCTGGCCACGGAAATAGGACAGATTACCGCCAAGACCCAGAGCCCTGGTGGGGGCCACAGAGGAGGAAGCGTCTGGGGCAGGTTCCGTCACTCCAGGCAGGAAGGGCCGCAGGGGGCCGGGAAGCCAGGGAAGGGGAGCACAGGAAGCAAGGCCAGCTGGACCCCCAGAAATGGAAGGAAGGACGTGAGGAGACCCAGGGTGGGGCAGCGCATGGGGCCAAGGGTTCTGACCAGGACCTGGTCCCCTGGGGTCCCCGAGCTGGTTAGCCCCAGGCCAGCTGTGATCTGGAGGACAGGGCAGCAGGACGGGTCTGAGCTTTGGCTGCAGAAGCTGTGGCCTCCTTGAGGGTCACCTGGACACTGTCCTCCCCCCCCCAACACCCTGTGAATCTCCCCTCCCGACAGGAAAGCTGAGTGCAGGAACTTCCTAGCCAGTTCCTGGCCTCTCCCACCCCCGCCAGGGCCATGTAACCACAGCACTGGCTGGTGCTTTGGTGCCAGGCCCTGGGCACGCCCCCGCCCGCATTCACCTATTTGACAACCCGAAAGCCTGGCTCTGCCGCTGGGCTGCCTGGGTGCCAGGAATCCTGGAGTGCTGGGTACTATTGGGCCACTGACTTAACCTTTCTGTGTCAGGTTATTTCTTTCTCATCTATAAAATGGGCATAATTTCATGTCCTTCCCTCTGGGTAGTGAGAGCTTAAAGACGCTCATGAAAGGGCTGGGCAGGTTGAGTGATGAGCCAGCTCCTTAGTCAGCCAGTGCTCCCAGGTCCTGCTGTTTGGGTGAGGGACCACGCCACACTCCCACAAGAGAAGTGAAGGGCTTTTCTCTCCAGGGTGCGGGCAGCAGGGCCGCAAGCACTTGTCCGCACACCCTATAACCTGCCCCTCATTTGCCCACGCATTTAGCTGTGCCAAACTGAGTATCTGTGGCCGGTGCTGGAGAGGCTTAAACAGGCCTCGGTTTCCTCAACTGCCTGGGGATGAGGCCCGTCACATGCTGAGCAGGGACCCGGCAGGCTCCCAAGTCAGGCTCGGTGTGTGACCAGGACTGCCCACTCCAAGGCCTCTCCTCCGCCCCCAAACCCCCCCCCACACACACACACACACACCTCCTCCTGAGGCTGCTTAGAACATTCTTCCAACCCATCTGTCCACTCCCCAAAGGGGCGGGCAGGCGGATGGAGCCACCCAGGACCAACGTCTCTAAGTTCCCAACTTTTGTGCTTTAGTGTTCGAGGACAGGGCACTAAATCACAGTGCGCAGTAATGGGAGGCCTGGCGGGGGCCCCCACCCGTGTTAATAATTCATGCCTTCCAGTAAGATGCGGCCAGGGCGGTGCTGTGGGGATGGGCCACCCTCTCCCCACCCCCCCAGCCTTGTTTGCCTCATCAGTTTTGGCTTTAGTAGTGTCCACGTACGGAAGGATGTTGGGGTGGGAAGGATTCTGGCCCTCTCTCTGCTGTATCCCCCCCATGATCCTGGGGAGCCCAGCGACTAGGAATTTGTTACAGCCCAACTTGCTCCTGGCCAGGCTATCTGCAGGGCCTGTGTTTCCTCATCTGGGAAATGGGGAGGCCCTGTCTCCTCCCTTTCAGGATGAGATGAGACGCAGAGCAATAGTACCTTGGATAAAGCTCTTCCCTTGCATGCAGCTGACTCAGGTTCCATCCCCTGCATCCCATAGGGATGTGATTCCTGAGTGCAGAGCCAGGAGTGTTCCTTGGGCACAGCTGGGTGTGGCCCAAAAAATCAAACAAAGAGTGAGGGGCCGGAGGAACAGCACAGCAGGTAGGGCATTTGCCTTACGGTTTGATCCCCAGCATCCCATATGGTCCCCCAGCACCGCTCAAGAGTAATTCCTGAGCGCCGAGCCAGGAGTAACCCCCTGAGCATTGCCAGGTATGACCCAAAAATAAAAAAATTTTTAAAAAAGATGAGCTGAGGTCACTGGGGAACAAGACCCCACCTGTGCCCAGAGGTGTGGAGAGGCTGGGCCCTGACCCTCTGCTGCACCCCAGGCTCCGCAGGCAGAGTGCCCCACTGTTCGGGAACATCCGCAGCGCCCGCTTCAGCACCCGAGGAGGCCGCGGATGGAGCCAGCGACCTAGACGAGGACGAGGACCTACAGCTCCAGGTGGCCTGAGCGCCCGTCCAGCCCCCCGGGCTGTCCAGGACTGAGCTGGTGCCCCCCCACCCCCTCTGTGTCCCACACCAAACTTCTATGCCCAGGCGGCACCACCAAAGAATGGGAGCTGGGCAGGGCCCGTCAGTGCCCGGTGAGAGGCAGGAATGCCCAGCCAAATGCCTTTGGGTTCACAAACAGGCACACTCCAGGTCTCAGCATCCCCCGCCACCCATCCCCTTTCTACCTGGGAGAGCAAGACCCCACCCCAGGTTGTGGTTCAAGACCCCACCCCAGGTTGTGGGATTGGGCAGGGCCCCCCCACTGTACAGTGTCATAAACTCTTTGTAATAAAGGGACTTGAAGCCAAGGTCTTCGTGTGGCTAGGTGCAGCCGAGATTGCTGCAGCCTTTCCTCAGCTGATCCAGGTCCACAGGGGGCTTCACCTGTGCATGCTGGGAGTCAGCGGTAAAGGGACTTATGAGCTGCTGAATGGCCCCAAATCAGCTCCTGGGAGGGAAAGGGCTGGGCCTGGTGCACATCTCACCTACAGGAGCGGCTTTCTGTGCTCTTTCGTCAGATGGAATCAGATCTCTGCTCCACCCCTACTGGCTATGCAACCTCACAGCAGTTCCTAGCTGGCTCTGAGCCTCTTTTTCTCTATCTTAAAGCTAGAGCCTCGCAGGAGAAGAATTTATCTGGTGTTCAATAAAGATGAACTAGTATTGGCCGGATCAACAGCACAGCAGGGAGGGCATTTGCCTTGCATGTAGCTGACCCAGGTTCGATGCCCAGCATCCCATATGGTCCCCAACCACTGCCAGGAGTAACCCCTGAGCATTGCTGGGTATGACCCAAAAAAAAAAAAAAAAGTTGAGCTGGGGACCGGAGCGATAGCACAGCAGGTAGGGCGTTTGCCTTGCACATGGCCAACCCGGTTCGATTCCCTGACATCCCATAGGTTCCCCCAAGCAGAGCCAGGAATAACCCCTAAGCATTGCTGGGTGTGACCCAAAAAGCAAGAAAATAAATAAATAAAATAAATAAATAGCAGCAGTAGCAGGAGCTCAGGCACAGGGGCCCCGTTGAGCACCTCTGGGGGCCCAGGTGATCCCTGAGTCCACACAGGGTGCCATCAAGCCTGCACCGCCAGGCGTGACCCCAGCTGCCCCGCCCATCACCGCCCTAGATGAGTGGGCCCCTACGCACACATGCACAAGTGTGTGCATTTTGGGCTTTGGCCGTGCTCAACGCCTGGCAGCTCCCTGTCGAGGTCACTTCCAGTGGTGTGGAGGCAGCGGCAGGCAGTACCGGGAAGAGCAGGGACCCCTGCACACTCTGCGGCTGCACTTTCTCCCCACCCCCGCGCACTTTCTGATCTTTGTGAGTCCAAGGAAGTGCTCTGGGCGCCTGTTTGCAGGAGGAAGAGGCCCTGTCAGGAGTGTTGGAGCATACGGCAGGTGGTGAGTTCCCCGTGTTCAGAGGCATGCGAGAAGCAGGGTCGGGCTCCAGGGGAGTCTTCAGAGGGGAGAAGCACTTCCTTCGCTTTTTTTTTTTCCAGATTTTGGGCCATACCTGGCTGTACTCAGGGTTTCCTCCCTATCGTGCTCAGGGAATTACAGTGTCAGGGATCAAACCCAGATCTCCTGAATGCAAAGCATGCACTCTTAGCCCTTTTAGCTGTAGCTGCGCCAGGAGCTCCTTGTGGCACAGTTACTAGGGACTCTCGGCCAGGATCAATAGCACAGCAGGCTTGCACACAGTCAATCTGGGTCAAATTTGATCCCTGGCACCCCATCTGGTTCCCTGAGCACCATCAGGAGTAATTCCTGAGTGCGGAGCTAGGAATAAGCTCTGAGCAGCATCTGATACAGCTTAAAACACACACACACACACACACACACACACACACACACACACACATAAATGAGGGGCCCACGAGGTCCCAGGACGCCAACCCTGGGCGTGCCGTGAGCCCCGAGAGCTGAACAGAGAGAAGTGACGTCCTGGAGCCCCAAGGAGGCCTTATGGTGCCAGCACTGATGACTTAGAGGTGGGGTTTCTGCAGTCACGGCAAAACAAACGTGCCGGGCTCAGTCAGAGGTGCACGTGCACACACACAGGCATGCAAACACACACTCACACCCCCCACCCACTCCAAACCAGCGCCAGCAGGAAAGGAGCATCTGAAGAGAACCCTTTTCTACCAGAGTTCTTTCTGTTTTCTCTCCCAAACAGGAAGCTGGGCAACTGAGCTGCCCTTTGACCCCGAGAGCCCAGAGCCAGACCCTCCCTGACAGAGGCTGTCCCAGGCCCTCCGGGCTGACCTGCCATCGCAGACACAGAGCAGACCCCTCCACCACTGCAGCCTCCCCAGACTCCTGGCACCTACAGGGAGATAGTGCAGAGTGGAGGCCCCAGCACTGGCGGGGCGGGGGGTAGGGGGTGTCCTTCCAAGAATGTCAGTGTAGAACCGGCTCCTCCCCGCCCCCCAAGTGCGGCAGGAGGCGCTGCTCCCAGGGACCTGTTGGCCTGCCCCGCCCTCCCTCCCTCTAGCCCTTCCTTCCCCAGCTCCCTGAAGCCAACAGCAAAAGCTACTCACAGGCTGCGGCAGCAACTCTGGTTCCCCTGAAACAAATCTGTGTGGATGGTGCCTGGCTAATATTAGGGACAGAGCGTTTCTCTATCTTTGCTGAGGAGCCCCTCATGGACATGCCTCCAGGCTAGGGTGGGTGCTCCCAGGACGGGGTCAGCCTCCCCTGCGAGGGTGCGGGGACTCCAAAGGAGTAGGTGACCCTCCCAGGCAGCCTGAGCCCGAAGTCCACCGTCCTGTTTACGAGCTGCCCTGTACAACCGCTCCATGACACCCCTGGCGCCCTGGAACTGGGTCACTCCACCCCTTCAAAGCTCAGCCCACTGGGTCCATTTTTAGAGCATCAGTTATGGCCTTGAGGATAAGGACCCTCCAGCTCCCATCCCCCTCCTTCCCTCCCTCCCCCACTCACCTCTCCTCTCTCCTCCCTGTTCCTTCTCCCCTCTTTGGGGCATGGAGCACTCCTGGCAGTGCTCAGGGGCTACTCTTATCTCAGTGCTCATGTTAACACCTGGCCCTGCTCCAAGGACCATCCAACCGAGGCTCCTGCCTACAAAGCATTCTGTTTTTTTGGGGGGGTTTGTTTTGAGGCCATATCCGGTGATGATCAGGGGTTACTCCTAACTTTGCTCAGGAATTACTCCTGACAGTGCTCGGGGGACCATATGGAATGCTGGCATAGAACCTGGGCCAGCTCTGTGTGTGAGGTTAATATCCTACCTGCTGCACTATTCCTCCGGCTTCTCATGAGGCCCAACTTGCTAAGTGTCTCCACATCCCCTTTTTCTTTTTTGTCTTTTCTTTTTCATTACTTTGTGCTGGGATAGAACCCAGAACCTAACCAGTAGTAAACCACTGTGTCATCTTGCAGGTATTTTTCTTTTATAACTAAAAACAAATTGTAGGGGGCAGAGTAATAGTACAGTGGGAAGGGTGCTTGCCTTGCATTCACCCAACCTGAGTTCATGAGTTTGATCCCTGGTACCCCGTATCGTCCCCTAACACCTCCAGGAGTGATCCCTAAGTACAGAGCCAGAATAAGCCCTGAGCATTGGTGTAGCCCCCAAAACCAAAAAATAAAATGATTTTTTAAACTGTGGGGGTTTGGGATCATACCCAGTGGCGCTCAGTGGCACCTGTGGCTCCATGTGGGGGTCGCTCCTGGCAGTGTTAGAGGTTGAACTTAGGGGCCCCTACCTACAACACCCCTTTGAGCTTTCCCAGGCCCCCTTTATTTTGATATTTGTCTTTTTGGGGCCACTTCCAACAAGTGGGTGCTGGAGATGAGACCCAGACCTCCCACACAGCCAGCTCGGCCCTGGGAGCTGTTTCCCTGCTGACTTGTGGATCTTTAAAGGAGGGGAAGTTGGGGGCAGGTAGAGAATCGGGAATCACCCTCCCACAGCCTCAGCTCCAGCCCCACGGGATGGATGGGTGCACAGCAGGCCTCTGAGCCCAGAAGTCCCCTAGAGACAGAGGCCAGGGAACAGAAGTCAAGGCAGCCCAGGGCCAGCGGTGCCAAGGCCTCGCCTCCCAGGCTGGAGAACCGGCTGGGCCAGATAGGCCCTCCCAGCCCCTCCTCCCCACAAGGCCATTTGGGAACTGGATGTGATTCCCCTCTTGCTTCCCTGCACCCACCCACCAGGCAGCCTCCTGAGATCCCTGCCTTAAAATCCATGTCCAGGAGTCAGCTGCTATCCCAGCCCCAGCTCTTGGGACACACTTAATTTCTAGACTCAGATGCTTCTTGATTCTTCTGGTGTTTTCTAGTGAACTCCTGCCTCTCTTGGGCTTTCATTCCTTTAAAGAATAAAGACGGGCCAGAGAAATAGTTCAGGGGTAAGATGTTTGCCTTGCCAGCACATAACCTGGGTTTCATCCCAAGCATCCCGTATGGTCCCCTAAGCACTGCCAGGAGCAATTTCTGAGTGCAGAGTCAGGAGTAACCCCTGAGCAAGGCCAGGTGTGGCCAAAAAAAAGTGAGGAAGGAGGGGAGGAGGAGGAGGAAGAGGTGGAAAAGGTGGAAGAGGAAGAGGAGGAAGAGGAGGAGAGAGGAGGAAGAGGAAGAGGAGGAAGGAGAAGGAGGAAAAGAAGAAGAAGAAGGAGGAGAAGGAGAAGGAGAAGAAGAAGAAGAAGAAGAAGAAGAAGAGGAGGAGGAGGAGGAGGAGGAGGAGGAAGAAGAAGAAGAAGAAAGAAGAAGAGGAGGAGGAGGAGGAGGAGGAAGAGGAAGAAGAAGAAGAAGAAGAAGAAGAAGAAGAAGAAGAAGAAGAAGAAGAAGAAGAAGAAGAAGAAGAAGAAGAAAGAAGAAGAAGAAGAAGAAGAAAAAGAAAAAAAAAGAATGAGAGGGGCAAGGAGAAAAGAAGAAAAAGTAATTGGATCAGGAGCCATGAGCCATAGTACAACAGGTAGGACATTTACTTTGCATGTGTTCGACCTGGGTTGAACCCCAGAACCCTCTATGGTTCTCTGAGCTTGCCAGGAGTGATCCCTGAGCTCAGAAATGAGAACAAAAGAGGCTGTCCAGGGAGGGTGGGGGTCAGGCACTTGCCTTGCACATGACTGACTCCAGTTCTATCCCAGATACCACTATGGTGCCCTGAACACCACCAGGAGTGACCCCACACACAGAACTAGGAGAGCTCCTGAGCCCGGACGTGTGTGTCCCAAACTAGAACAAACTCATTAATTGGGACCAGCAATTGGGCTGTCTGCACCCACACCCAGTACCCACTGGGCTCTTGGGATTCTCTTTCTGGTTTTCCCTGTGCTCTGCTTCCCAGGACCCTGGTACCCTATCTGCCTGGGAACCTGCCAGTCACCCTGGGCACCCCCACCCTGGGCAGAGGGAGGGGGCAGCAGAGGCAACCCCCAGGAGCCAGCTGCGGCGCCCAGCCCCCACCCAGCTCCTCTGCCTGCTAATTGCAGGTTACGTGATGCCAGCTGCCTCCCAGGCCGGGGCGGGCACCTCCCGTGCAGCAGGGGGGGCTCCCTGAATGCTTCCTGACGCCCTCCCTCCATAGGGCAAAGCTCTCCACATGCTCTCCGTGGTACTCAGACCCCTGTGCCCCATATGAACACGTGATTCTTCTGCAGAGGTTTTCCAGGTCTCCCATATCAGCAAGAGGCATCCTGGTCCCTCTGGGTGCAGGGGTACTGACGCCCCGCTGCTGGCTGAATCATGGCTCCCCCACTCCAGGCACTGGAAGCAGAAACTCACACTGGGCACGTGTCTGCTGGCAGCATTCCAGAACAGCGCCCAGACAGACCACCCCCCTCCCATTATCCTGCCCAGGTCGGCGTCTGGACAAACCACTGGCTTCCCGGCACCATTCTGGACCCACCCAGACCATAACCAGAGTCTCCATGGCCTACTCAGCTCCACAGTGCCTTAGGGGTGTCTCATCTGCCAGCTTCTGCAAGCCAAGGGTCCTGCCCGTAGGACCCTAGTCTCCAAAGGGATCCTCCCCATCACTCTGCTAACCCCCTGTCCCAGGACTGCCGACCCCTCTAACCTCCTGAGCAAACAGGTCTGGAGAGCAAAGTGTCTCTCCAAGGGAACCCCCCAGTTGTGTGCTGAAAGCTCAGCTCTCTCCTTTCTTTTTTGGGTTTTGGGCCACACCCAGTGGTGCTCTGGCTCTGCGCCCAGGGATCACTCCTATTACACCCGCCTCCCAAGGTATTAACTCCAAGAGAATTGCCTCAACCCTTCATGAAACACATCCACCCCCGACCCCTGCCTCCAGCCTCAGTTTCCATTGTTGTGACACTGGCTGCAGAGGGGAAGTCTGTAGTCCAGCTCCTGCTGCGCCTTCATCCCAGGACACTCATCTGTGTGCCTGTGTGTCCAAAGGGGGAGCAACTGGCCAAGACAGCCAAGACTGGGATGCACACCCGAACCCTCTCCAACCCTCACCCAGCCACGCTCGGCTTCCCCTGCCCCACCCACTCTCAGGCCTGTACTCACCACCCAGGAGCCCAGGCACCTGGTTCCAGGTTAAAAGAGGGGATGGGGTGGGGGTGGAGGCGGAGGTTACATTTGGTTATCGAACTATACCTTGGTTTGCTCTTGGACCACCAAAACCCTGACCGCATCGTTTGGCTAATAAGCTGGAGCTCGGTGTGAAAGCAAATCCCTTGGGAACTTGGCTGGTGGGAACCCGTTTATCTGATAAAGGATATCTGATCAGCCCAATCCCCAAAGGGTAAACTGAGGAAGTTGCCAAGCTGGGGGAGGGAGAAGGCCAGAGAGGAAACAAACGTGCCCTGCCAGGGGAGACCGTCACCCAGTGGTGCTCAGTGCTCTGTGCTCAGGTTCGCTTCTGACTGGGCTCAGAGAACCATATAGGCTGCAAGGACCAAACCCAGCTTGGCCACGTGTAAAGCAAGAGCCCTGTCTGCTGTCCTGTCTGTCCAGGCCCCGCCCCAGCTGCGGCTGCTCCATTCAGCTCCGTGAGGGTAACAGGCGTTCACTCTCCTTTGCAGGTGAGAAAGCTGAGTGGGACCCATCACGCTTCTGAGGCCTTGGAACAGAGAAGCAGGATCTGAACCAAGGCGGTTCTCTCTCAACACTGGGAGACCCACGCCGGTGGCTCCTGGGCCATAAATAGAAAGCCCATGGGCTGTCCAGCCCTGCCATCCAGCCAGACCAACATGGTGTGGATCAGGGTTTCCCTGTAGTTTTAACTCCCACCATCTCCCCTTATTATCACCCATGGCTCACTGGTCTCCTTTTGTTTTTGCCTTTTTGTCGCTGCAGTTTGGGACCCACACCCAGCAATGCTCGGGAGCTCCTCTTGGCTTTACGCTCCAGAATGTGCACTGGCAGTGCTCAGGGACCAGATGTGGAGCTGTGCCCACGCAGCCCCTATGCAAGGCCAGTGCCTCACAGCAGACTCACGGTGCCGGAGCCTGCTGGGGGATCCGGGCACACTGCGCCTTCCCAGAGCCTCTTCTCTGCTTCACATCCTTCGAGACACGTTTCCTTTCAGCCTCTCCCACCATGCAACTATACCCTGTTCTCACCCACTGCCTCCCTCAGCAGACATTCATGTTTCCGGGCAGCTCCTTTTGTGCTTGCCCCTTGATTCCTGTGCTGGTGCTGACTTCTCATTCCATAGCTGGCCTGTGAGTTCCCTGAGGGCTGGGAGTTGGCATTGGTCGGGTGCCCCCAGCCCCTAGGCCTGCCCCATA
Source organism: Cryptotis parvus (assembly GCA_021461705.1). Taxonomy (NCBI): domain Eukaryota; kingdom Metazoa; phylum Chordata; class Mammalia; order Eulipotyphla; family Soricidae; genus Cryptotis; species Cryptotis parvus. The sequence continues at coordinate 1,977 of JAJIBD010007182.1, read as the reverse complement.
GTCAGAGCTCAAGCTCGCTTTCAGGGAATAGTGAATGCATGCACAAGAGAATGATTGATAGTCCAGCGGGGAGGGCGTTTGCCTTGCTTACGGCCAACCTGAGTTCAATCCCCAGCGTCCCATACAAGCATTGCCAGGAGTAATGCGTGCGTGCAGAGACAGGACTCGCCCCTGAGCATCACTCGGTGTGACCCAAAAACAAAATCAAACAAACAAAGAAAGGAATGATTGACCGCGCGACCTGGCCAACCTCCCTGTTCTGGGCACCTGGAGGCTCGGGTCTGTCAAAGGCAGCAAGAGCTGAAGTTATGAATTTGGGCAGGCAAATGCTCTGCACAAAGTTTTTTTTTAGAGGAAACTTAAAGATGCAGCGCTATTAAAAATTGATATTTCAATGAGATAATCCCTCTCCTAGGCTTTTAATTGATTGCCTAAAAAGCCTTCCTCTGTTGTTATGCTTCTTTATTTGCAGGGACCATTAATTTTTTTATGGACGATCAAACCCTGATAGAGAGGAAAGGGCTACCACACAGCAGACTCAAGCAGGGGGCATGGGGGCGCCGGGCAAGCAGGGGGTGGTCTGGCCAGGAGCTGGTCTCCCCCTAGATCCTGGGGAGAGGGGGCACCCCTGGCTGTCAAGGACACAGCCCCAGCCCCCCAGCCCCAGCTCCCAGCCCCAGCCCCCAGCCCCAGCCCCCCAGCCCCTGCCTTCATGAAGGAAGACAGTGAGAATGTCAGCTCTAAGCTAGAGTCCCTTACTGGAGTGGGGACTGCCCGATTGCTCCTGTGAGCCCCTGGCCCCCCACCTCTCCTTGCAGGCTGAGTCTAGAGGTGGATGCGTATGAACAGCGGATCAGGAGTTGGATCCCAGGGTTCTGCCATTTCCCTCTCCGTAGTGTCGTTGTGCTCCTGTGTCCAGTGGGATCACCTGAGGCTGGAGCACAGAGCAACATCCTTCACCCTCCCCCCACCACCACCACCGAGAGCTCAGCCACCTCCTCTCCTCCTTTTGGGGGTCAACCTCAGTCAACTCAGTCAACCTCCAGATTCTGCTGCCACGAAGGTGCTCTGTGCACCGGGTTTTGTCTGCAGGTCTGGGGCAGCCCCTGTCTGCACCCCAACCCACCCATCCTCTGGGCAGCCAACCCCCAGGCCCCAGTGGGGCCCCTGCAGGAGCAGCAGAGAGCAGGGCTGGCGGGTCTGACCCGTCCTTCACTGTCCTGCCTCTGAGCTGCCCGGAGCCTGGGACCCTGCTTCCCTGTGTGGGTGAGACTTGCCAAGAGGCGATGTCTTCAGCGGCCCCTCGTTTTTATTTTGACGAGGCCTACAAATCATTCGTTGGCTTTGCTACAAATCAGGGTGACTCCCCAGGGCAGGGCACACCTGTATTTAGCCACAGTCAGCCCCAGAATTCTGCCCTCGTCCTTCCTCCTCCTCCCGCACTTCCCTCTCCCTCTTCCTTGGTATCTCCCTCTCCTCTCTTCTGCTGCAGGGGACCCTCTAAAGAAGAAGAGTAAATGAGTGGTGAAGGCCTTCTCCAAGCACTTGTCCGGGAGGGCTCAGAGAGAGCAAGGGGGACCCTCAAATGTGCCCCCTGGTGGGTGCGATCCTTGTAGAATGGAAGCACGGACTGAGACCTCCATGCACTGCAACAATCTGTCGAATTTGTAACCACCTTTGGTGAACATGAGTTTTATTCAGACAATGGATAGAAAGTATGCAATTGTTTTGACCTGTGAGGCTTTCTCCACCACTCACCTGGGTAAAGGGTCAGAACCCCAGACATACATGAGGCAACCTGGCTAAAAGCAGCCTAAACACCGGGGCTTCACAAAGGAAGTCATGGACGCAGGCGAGTCTGTGGGTGAGCAGCCAGCCTTTCCCCCGCCTCCCGCCTCACTGCAGCGTTGTTTGCAAAAAGCAAAAATAGAGACAGTTAAGTGGCCAGCGGTCTGGGGCTGGGGAGAGAGGTGACGC